>JAURVB010002935.1:0-129998 GCA_033002965.1 Piper betle | reverse complement strand
TTTATCTTTCGTAATTCCAATTTAACCCATCATAAATTAGAAATTACGAAAACAGTATCAACACATATTTATCCATACATATCTTAAATATATGATATCTCCACATATTTATCTTAAATATTAATAGCTCATTAACTTTAACTTTAATAGATCAATTTAATTTTAGGCCCAAATCTTATTAATAATATATGATACAATTATATACTTATATATATACTTATATATATACGTCCAAAATCCAATCTCCTTGTTAAAAACGGAGTTGCAGACTTTGTAAAAGGGATCCAAGACCATTCATAAGCATCTCTAACAAGCCAAATCTCTCGCTAGCGCCAGCAAGGCTGTTGACGAAGGGGATTTAATCCTATGGACTCTTCGAGGATTAGGATCTGAGTATGATCCTATCGCAGCAGCTATCAATTCTCAAACTACATGCCCCTCCTTTTCTGTTGTGTATGGCATGCTCTTACATTTTGAGCACCGTTTGGATCTATCGACTCAAACCACTCCAGCCGTTTTTACCACCACCGCCTCCTCATCTCCTGGACCTGCTGTTCAACTGCCATCCAAGCCTTTCAATCAAACTCCTCATCTCCTGGACCTCTGGTCGCAGCAGCCAGGGCGGATGTGGTCGAGGGGCTGGACGTGCTGGCCGTCGTCGGCCTCTTCTTCTCATGTGGTTTGCTACAGGTGTGGTCACCCGTGCCACAAAGCTAACCACTGTTGGGCTCCGGATGAAGTGATCGAATCCACCAAGGCCCTTGCCGCTATGCACCTCTCTCCCTGAACAGACGATGACTGGAACCTGGGTACCGACGCCACTCATAGCCTCACACCACCTTCACATTCTGTCTCGGGTAAGGTTCCTTATTTTGGGAACGACAATATATTGATCGGCAATGGCACTCGTCTCCCTATATCTTACACCGGTTACTTTCAACCACCGGGTCTCCTGTTATTGTGATGTACTTGTCGTATCTTCTCTTACTAAGAAGCTTTGCTTATGTCCGTCCATGGCTCAGTTGGCTAGAACTCATTTACTCCTTATTTACTTCATCTGGTTATTCTATTAAGGGCATTTTGGATCTTTAGCAAATAAATTTTGTTTTGCAGCTAATATATATTCCACTGATTTGTAGCATGCTCGACTTGGCCATCCTTCGAGTCAAATTCTTCATCATCTGCGGCGTCAATTGTCTCTTCCCTCAATTCCATCGTCCACTGCCGTTCTCTCTGCCAAGGAAACTCGTTTTACTTCTCTTTTACATATTATTCACTGTGATGGACGAGGGCTGCTCCACAAATTCCTTTGAATGGTTATCGATTTTATCTTGTCTTTGTTGATGATTTATTTACTTAGTTTTATCCATTAAAACAAAAATCTGATGTTATTTCCATCTTTCCAAAATTTATTTCAATACTGGAAAATTTATGCTCTTGTTGAATAAAATATATTCAGAGTGATACAGGGGTGGGGTGAATTTATTGGTCATGCACTTGGTCATATTTTTAGCAACTTGACATTCTGCATCGCCTATTTTGCTCTGGTGAGACCCAGAACAAAATGGTGTTGCAAAGTGCAGACACCATCTATTATCAAAACTGGACTAGCACTATTGGCTCATTCCAATTTACCCTCCATTTTTTGGACTCATGCTCTTGCCAGTGCGATATATCTCATCAATCGCTTGCCTGCCCCTTTACTCAAATTTCACTCCCCTTGTGCTTGATTTTACGGTCACGACTCATCCCTTTCTCATTTGCGAATTTTTGGCTCGTTATATTATCCATGTTTGCGACCATTTGGCGAGTCCAGACTTGAATTCAGAAGCAGGCGCTGTATTTTTGTTGGCTACAGTTCTCACCATAAAGGATACATGTGCTATAATCCTTCAAGTGGCGAGGTAATTATTTCTCATCACGTAGTTTTTGATGAAGCTAATATCTCATTACTTCCTCAAACTCTTGGACTCCCGTCCAGTTCCCAATCATTTCCGTTTCAATCCCTTCATGACCGCTTGACCTCTTCGCCCCCACCTCCTTCCCCTGCATCTTTGGGATCTTCCTCTTCACTCACACCTTCACCACCCACCGCTACCGCTTCTCCCTGCCCTCCATCTCCCTCTTCTTCTATTCACTCGGGTCAACCCTCCTTTCCCCCTCTAAGTAAGAATTTAGTCTCTTCATCACCCATCTTGACTCCAGTCACCTCTAGTGATGTGGCCACCATCCTATCTCTGATCCTAGCCCTCTTCTCGACCAGATCACCCTCCCCGCTTCATTTCAAGTCTCCCTACACCTAACCTTGGCCCTTCCCAACCCGTCTCCACCTTTGCCCGCCATTCAACGATCTCAACCAATGATCACCAAAACCATGGATGGAACTTGAAAGGCTAAAATTCTCTTCTCTCACAAATATCCCTTACCGTCCTGCTTGGTCGCTTCCACTCACTCCATTCCATCTGAACCTTCCTCTTTCACCCAAGCAATCCAGGATGATCATTGGAGGCAAGCTTTGTCCTAGGAATTTGATTCTCTTGTGCAAAATAAAACATGGTCTTTAGTGCCTCCCAACCCTTCCATGGATATCGTTGGATGTATATGTGTCTACCGCCTAAAGCAGCGCTCCGATGGAACAATTGAACGTTATAAGGCACGGCTCGTTGCCGAGGATTACTGACAACAACCGGGGCGAGATTATGACGACACTTGCAGTCCGGTGGTCAGGCCAGTACAATTCGGCTTATTATTTCACTTGTTCTGTCACGGGACTGGTCACTACGACAGTTAAGCGTGACAAATACCTTTTTACATGGTGATTTATACGAGACTGTATACGTGCATCAACTACAGGTTTTATTGACTCACCCAAGCCAAATTATGCGTGCAAATTATGGGGTTGTTCTTTTCTTTGTAAATATATAAAATTAAATTTTATTTTGGATAAAATTAAGATTCCGTAGACAACGTCCCGACCCTTTTTGGAAAAAAAAAGACATGAGAGGATAAAGAAAAATCATATGGATTGAAAAAATTAAATATTTTGTTGAGATTCGCTTGTTATCATTAATGATAACCTCACTTAAGTTTTTAATATATAATTCTCTATTTTTTTATAGTTAATACTAATTTTGTAGAAAGTACAATAAATTGGTATTGAGGAGTTTGTTCTCCTGTGGATCTTTTCTGTATCAAAAATGTAATATAGTAAATTTAATTTAGGCTGTTTGCAACGTTTTTTCTCTAAATTTGGGGTTTTTCACGTAAAATTGGTTTGTCTTCTAGGTATGTAGTGTGCATATTATCTTGTTTGATATTCGTCTTTGTTTAATCCTAACAAATGGTATTAGAACTCGTTGATTTATTAGTAGCAAATTTTGGGTTGTAGATATTTACTGCCCTCTAAGTGTTCGACGAAATTTCTAAAAGCCTAATTGGTGTGTTTGTGATTTATATTTCAACAAGATGAGCGATGAGAAGCATGTTAAGATGATATTTCCTACGGGGCCGAGTATGACATTATTGGAAAAGGAAAATGATTGATCATTTATATTTTATGGATTTGTATGAACCCATCACTGGTCAGAAACTGGCAGAGGTGACTGATAAAGACTTGAATAAGTTGGATAAGAAGGCTATGACCTATTTGAAACAATGGTAGATAAAGTTGTGTATCATCATGTTTCTAAATTGACATCCTCAAAAGTAATATGAGATAAGTTTTAAGAAGTTTATGAGAGGAATACTGCTGGCAACAAGACACCTTTGATAAGAAAATTAGTGAACTTGAGGTATAAAGATGAAAGTGATATAAGTGAGCATCTCAATGAGATGAAGAGTATTATTACTCAACTTGCCAGGATGAAGATGACTTTAAATGAGGAATGACAAACTATCCTGCATCCTCAACACATTGCCAGAGAACTGGAAAACATTGATGATCTCTTTAAGCAATACTGCTCCAAATGGAAAACTCATAATAAACATGGTAACAAGCAGTTTACTGAATGAGGAAGTGAGAAAAATCTCTACCAACTTCAGGGCCTCATGCATTAGTGTCAGAAGAGGCAAGAAGTAGATCAAGAAATATAGACACAGACAGAAGGGCCAAAAGTCGAGGAAGGTCTAAATCTAGGAAGAATTTGAAGTGTTATTATTGTGACAAGACAAGTCATTTCAAGAAGGATTGTTGGAAGCTCAAAAGAATTAAAAAATAAGGACAACAAGGATCAAGGAAAAATGAATACTAATGTTGTATATGATGACATGGTGATTCTTTCTGCTAATTGGGTAGTTGACTCAAGAGCATCGTTCCATGCAACTAAAGGCTAAAATTTCTTTACTACCTATGAACTTTCGAATTTGGGTATAGTGAAGATGAGAAATAATGATACTTCCAAAATTATGGGACTTGGAGATGTGCATATAGTAACAAACACGGGTTACAAATTGTTGCTTAAAAATGTCAGACATATTCTAGAATTGAGGATGAGTTTGTTGTCAATTGAAGTGTTTGATGATGAAGGATTTGGTTCACAATTTGCACATAGTATGTACAAACTTGTGAAAGGTTCTCTTGTTGTTACTAAAAGGAAGAAGTGTTGTAGTTTATACAAGACTGAGACGAGTCTAATTCAAGGGGAGGTTAATATCTCTTCATTTGATTCCACTACTGATTTGTGGCACCATCGATTGGGACACATGAATGAGAAGGGATTACAGATATTGAAGAAGCTAAATCTTTTTCCCAAGGTCAAGCACATCACAATTAGTCTTTGTGACCATTATTTAGTAAGCAAACAATGTAGGACATCCTTTGCAAGCACAAGTACAAGGAAGTTCGAAGTTCTTGAGTTGATACACACTGATGCGTGTAAGCCAATGAAGGTAAAATCTCTTGGCAATTCTATGTATTTTGCCACTTTTATTGATGATACTTCTAGGAAGGTGTGGGCTTATAGCATGAAAAATGAAAGTGATGTTTTTGGTATCTTTAAGAATTTTTATGTATTGGTTGAAAGTGAAACTAGTAAGCTCTTAAAATGCCTTAGAAGTGATAATGGTGGTGAATATTATTCTGTTGAGTTTGATGAATATTATAGCAAGTATAGGATTAGGCATGAGAAGACGGTTTCTTATACTCCTCAACATAATGGAGTGGCTAAAAGAATGAACAGGACCACCTCTGAGAGGATTAGAAGTATGTTGTCTTTAGCTAAGTTGCTTAAAAACGTCTAGAGTGAGGCCATGAGCACAACTTGTGATTTGATCAACAAATCTCCACATATACTTTGAACAATGACATACCAAAAAGGATTTGGAGTGCCAAAAAGGTCAATTTTTCTCATTTGAGAGTCTTTGGTTGTAAGGCCTTTGCATATTTACCCAAGGAACAAATGGCTAAGCTTGGCTCTCGAGCCATGGAATGTATTTTTCTGGGATATGGTAATGATAAGTTTTGTTACAAACTTTGGGATCCTAAGAATAAAAAATTGATTCAAGGTAGAGATGTAGTTTTCGGAGAGGATCAAACAGTTGAGAACTTTGCAAGGAAGAATTTCCTCAAACAAAATCTCAGGAAAGTTTGGAAAAGATAAAAGAACATTCAACCTCAACTAAAAATGAAGGAGGCTCATGATGATACAATTATTTCCCCACCTAGTGATGATGAGGGTGAGGATATGGTGTCTCATGATATTTCTAATGAGTTTGTTAATGATGTTGGACAAGAACAGGGGGATTCTGATCAAGGGCAACCAACTAATGTGAGAAGATTAGCTCATGAACCAGTTCCATCAACAAGATGTCCATCATCAGAATATGTGACAATTACTAAATGTGGAGAACCAGAAAATTTTAGTGAGGTTAAAACTCATGTAGAAAAGGAAAAGTGGTTGAAGGCAATGAAAGATGAGATGAAATCTTTGCATGAAAATCACACTTTTGAGTTGGTAGATCTTCCTAAGGGGAAGAAAGTATTAAAGAACGGTCTACAGGATCAAATATGAAGAAAATAACACATAACCAAGATACAAGGTTAGATTGGTGGTGAAGAGCTTCGGACAGAAGAAAGGTATTGATTTCAATGAAATTTTTTCATGTGTTGTTAAAATGTCTTTTATTAAAATTGTTCTGGCTTTAGCTGCAAGTTTGGATTTGGAAATTGAATGGTTAGATGTGAAGACGACCTTTCTACATGGTTATCTTGAGGAGACCATATACATAAAGCAACCTTAGGGTTTTAAAGTCAGGGAAAGAAACAGATGGTTTACAGACTAAAGAAGAGTTTGTATAGTTTGAAGCAAACTCCTAGACAGTGGTACAAAAAGTTTAATTTTTTTATGGAAAAGAATAGGTACAAGAAGTCTGTTTCTAATCACTGTGTGTGCATCAAAAGGTTTGATGATGGTGACTTTATTATTCTGTTACTTTATGTGGATGACATATTGATTGTAGGACATGATGGAGCCAAGATTGCAAGTTTAAAGAAGAACTTGAATAAATCCTTTGCAATGAAGGATTTGGGATCGGCAAAGCAAATGTAACACCCCAAATCTGGTTCATGCTCCTAAACCAAACCGACATGTTACAGGCCCTGATAAGGTCGGCTAACACGAACCCAAATCGTGCGGATCTAATCTTGACATCTTAAGATGAAGATATGACTTGTCATGCATGAATAAATGCACAAAACCCTAACATGATACTATATAGATGACATGCAAACTAATTTACACACCAATACAATTACAATGAAAATCAATAAAAATTTTGAAATAAAACAGACAGAGTCTCCCCTAAAAGAGCAATTAGGGGCTACCCTGTCAAAAATAATATAAACAAATTATATGCATATATCAATAATTTCATTCACAAAGAATCTAATATATTGTATACTCATTTTGAAGCTTGGGTCTCAACCCACATGTGCAATCTATTCACATTTCTCATCATATCATCATGTCTTACCATTTAATCACATCATATCACCATGTCTTAGTATTTAATCACACCATTCTCAATATAATAGCATCATAAATAAAATGTTGACCACTCTATCGACTAACATATGTGCAAGTGACATCAATGCTCCTTTATCCAGGCTGGCACATCCAACTCGTGATTATCACCTACGTATAATATAAAAACACGTTAGTAACAAGTGTTACTGGTCCAAAATATAACTTTAACAAACTGGCTATGAGAGCAAACTCTCACATGAAAGAAAAACACTCGTATACTTTTTGTGAACTCTCTGAAGGCCACCTACTCAGTAGCCATTGGGCTGCAGACCCAATAGCATTCTGAATTGTCTGCTTTGCTGATTCCACTTTCAGCATTTTTCTCATTTCATTTTTCTCTAGTCCATCAGAACTATATGTATATCCTAAGCCTTCTCTTTTCCTCCATACTTCTCCTAGCCTTGAGCACGAAGACCAAGTACTCTCATGCAGTTGTCTTTAGAACCTTTTCAACCACAAGTCCGGACATGTGCTATACTTAACAGTACTCGTAAACCTCCACATTCTCTAGGTGTGAGGAACTCAAATACGGAGTTGTCAGGATCCCTCAGGAATGAAACAGTCCGCTCACTAATCCAGAGCCCACTTTGACTGTCACGGCATCCGTTTATGGTACATGCAAGTCGGTTTCCCTATCTCTCGTCTCACTGAAAACTCAATAAAATTGTATATATATGTTTGGGAAGGGAGTCATATAATAGGCCTGAAGGCAACATAAGCTGGATCTGAGTTTCGAAAACAAACTCGAGGGATCTCATCCTCGAGGGTTATTAATTTGGAAATAATGTGTGACTAAATGGCCTGCGTGGAGTAGGATATAATAAATCCACCACTCGACACATTCGCTTACATGTAAAAACAAAACACGATGGAGTATAGAGATAAAACAAGAAGCGAGTCCTAACGGACCTGGTAGAAGTTCCAAGCATGTCCTAGCACCTAGGCGACAAATTCCTACTCCGTACCTACACATCAAATCCAGAAACTAACGTCCGCTAACTGAATGATGCATCAACTCGACATGATCAACATACTCACAATACAACCAACATCCATCAACAGTCAAATAATCATAAATATGAAAATAATTCTAACTCATCCTATTCATACCAATTTTATTGTATTTTTCTAAATTAAATCGTAGTCGATTAGCATGCTCAAATTTAATTTACCTCATTAGATCACTTAACATTTATTTACTATTAATTAAATCATTATGTCACTTATCACTTCATTTGGAATTAGACATTAATCACATCAATTAATCAATCTTACCATGCTATGCTAATAATCATCAGTTTTAAATAATTAAATCGGAGGTAATTATACCTCACGTCATCGGCAATCGACGATGGCTAGGGTTTTGTCATGCGTCTCGAAGCTCGAATTTGGTGCTCGCCAACATCCGAAGTTTGATCGGGTTCGACTGGATGAGCTCCGCGGAAGATCCACCTAATTCCAGCAAATCTGATTTTCCATTAAGGTTCCAACTGTTTTAGTGGTTTTCCGACAACTTTTCGACTGTTTTTCGACAGCAGTCACCGGCGGCGTCTACTGGCCGAATAGTAGGGGTACTGGGTACAGTTGGAACCAGCTCGGCAAGCCCGACGTGTCTACGATGTCAATGTGGTAGGCGGAGGTGGCGACTCCTTGAAAAATGGCTAAAACAAAGTCGGTAGTGGTGGGTGACCAGATCCAACCTGCCTGGGCGGCGATGGCTCTCACTTTGGTCAGGGAAGGTCACTGGAGAGTTGAAGGTGTCAAGGCTACCACTAGATCGCGACGACTACGGTCACCGGCGGTGTGATCAGCGACAGAAGTGCGGTGCAAGGGCCTAGCTTCCTCGCGTCGTGGAGGCCAGATGATGGTCGGAAGAGCTTAGAGCAGCAAGGTAATGCCGCAGTAGGGCTTGGCGGTGACGATTGGCGGTAGGGCGGCGTTGGCGTCAGCGGCGAACACAGTGGGCAGTGAGAGTTTGGGACATGGAAGGTGTTGGGGGAGGAGGGAATTGTAACATCCCATTTCGGCTCACCTATGAACCGACCCGAAAATGTCACCGGCCACCGAACCGTTCGCTAATCTACTGGGTTCGGTTAAGCCGACCCGGATCTACCCTCGGTGTCTCAAGATGGCGATGCAAACATGAAATGCATGGATGGGATGTGTGGGTTCTAACGTAGTCCTACATGCATGCTATGATGTGCTAGCAAAACAAAACCATGCAACAGCAAGAAATTTTAATTAAAAATTCATTAATTTTTAAGGAAAAATGGACAAAATCTCCCCTAAAAGTGCAATAGGGTCAACCTGTCCACAACAAGGGTATATAAATATTTTATCAAAATACGATAAAACATGACAATCTACCGTAGCATTCATCATTATCTCATTTATTTTCATCTGAGCCAAGTCTGAACTCCAAGGCTTCCTACTCATTCACAATTATCTGTTCGTTTCATAATAAACAATTCATCAAGACAAAAACATCCTAATTATCATTCACACAACATTAACACACCATCATTATACATTACACATGGTAGGTACATGTGTGCGCGGTTCTGTGCTGCTCCTCCGCAGTCCCGACAGCTTTCATCCCTCGCATTTCTCACCTACATATATATAGAAAAATGTCAGCAACTGGTGTCACTGGTCCGGAAATAACTAATATCAAACTGCAACATGAGAGCAAACTCTCATGGAAAGCAAACCATCATATATATCTTCCTCAAGAACTCTCATAAGGGCAACTACAGAGGAGCTGTCGAGCAGCTGACTCAACAACATCCCGATCTATCTGGTACTGTGCCGCTCACGACACTTCTTTTTCAGTACTTCACGTAAAACTTTTATCCTAAGCCCTTTCCGAACCTCCATATCTCTCCTGGCCTTGAGCACGTAGGCCGAGTACTCTCAAACAGTCACCTTTAGTACCCTTTGAACCACAAGTCCGGATATGCATTGTACTAAACAGTACCCGTAAACCTCCACGTCCTCCGGGTGTGAGGAACTCAAACGCGGAGTTGTCAGGATCCCTCGGGAATGGAACAGTCCGCTGGCACTAATCCAGAGCCCGCTTTGACTGTTATGGCATCCGCTCATGGTACGTGCAAGTCGATTCATCTCCTCTTGTCTCACTGAAAACTTGATAAAATTATTTATAGGGCTGGGTCGGGATTTATTATAATAGGCCAGAAGGCAACTTGAGGTGGATCTTATTTTCGAAAACAAGCTCGGGGGATCTCATCCTCGAGGGTTATTAATCCAAAAAATTGTTGGCTAAATGGCCCGAGTTAAGTGGGATCCGATAAAACGCCACTTAACTCGTCCTGCACATGATAAATCAAATACACAATAGAGTAGCGTAAAAATAGAGAACGAGTCCTAAACGGACCTGGTGGAAGCTCCAAACGGGTCCACGCGCCTAGGCGGTGAGCTCCTACACCGTACCTACACAATCAAGCTAAAAGCTAACGCCCACATGATGAATCACACATCCTATAGCATGCACACACAATCAACGCAAACACGCATCAATCATCACACATTCATCCTAAGTCAATCCTAGTGAGTTTTCAATCTACGTCTCATGAAATCAAGGTAAGTAATTAGTTCACCTAATTAATTCCTTACTTTTTCATTTTAACACTCATCAATCAACCAATTTCATAATTTTTATTAAATTACACACAAACATACAGAAACGGCAAAAACATGAAAATTCATCTAATTATCTAGTCTAGCATGCTTCCCTAATAATTACAAAACTTAAGAATTTACGTTGGAGTAATTTATACCTCGCGTCGTCGAAAATTGGCAACGGTTAGGGTTTCTGTTTCATGGCTTGAAACTCAAATTCGGCACCTAGCGGCGTCCGAAGTCCGATCAGATTGGACCGGGTGCGTTCAACGGATGATCCGGCAAATTTCCCACGAATTTGGTTTTCCGGTGGATTCCGGCGGATTCCGGCGGTTTTCCGGCGATGATTTGGGACAGGGCAATCAGGGGTCTATCGGCACTAGCTCGATGAGCTTAGTCTGATGGTGGTGTCAAACAAAGCAGCCGGGGTGGCAATGGCTATCGGCGGCGGCGGCGTCGAAAGTGGGTGGCGGCGGCGGGGTGCTCCGATCGAGGCTACGACCGGCCTCGACGGCGGTTGGGATGATGGGGGAAACATCGGTGACGGCGAGGAGGTGGTCGTCGGGGTCACAACGGTGGCGGCGCGGCCCGGACAGCGGCGAATCGACTAGGGAGGGCGTCGCGGCTTGTGGGGTGATTCCGGCGTCGTGGCGGCGAGACGGTTGCCGGGGTGGGGCGTGGCGGCACGGCGACTGCACAGCGGGGTGGGGCGGCGTTGATCGGCGGCAGCGCGGCGTTGACAGCGGCGGCGGCGACAACGACACAAGGCGGTGGTGATAGGGTTTTGGGAGGGTAGGTGTCGGGAGGGAGAAAAATGCCCTCAATGGCAAACTCGTAAATAAGTATTGACTTGATTCCTATTCGAGTTAAAATAATAACTAGTTCGTAATAAATTCTAAAAAAATCTAGAAAAAATATAGCAAAATCTCATAAAATAAAACAAACACAACAACATCCAATGACATGCTATATAACTAATAACCCACCCGAATACCATCTAACGCATCCTAATGCGTTATTCGGCCTAAACTAATTCTATAGTCACAACATAAAAAAATAAAATCATCAACTGTATACTCTCATATCTACTAATAACTCAGTCTGCTGATACGCATCTAACGCTATCATCAATACTTGGGTATACATGAACCCTCATTGCACGTGCACATAGTCGGCCTCGGCCCCGCAAACGTGTTCTGAAAGCTGAACCAACTTGGACCAAGGTCGAACCGACCAGCTAAAGATTATAAAACCCTGACTCGAGTCGCAGGTTTTACAGAAATAACTGGGTGGCAATATCGTAAATAAAACTTGACTCGAGCCCAACTTGAGTCAAAATAATAACTAGTTCGTAATAATTCAAAAAAATACAAAAAAATGGGAAAAAATCCCTTAAAACATAACAAAACTACAACATGATAATGACATGCACTGTAACTAACAACCTACCCAAACTTCCCGTAACACGTGCATAAGCGGTAAATGGCCTAAAACTAATTTTCTGATCCACTATATATATATATATATATATATATATATATATATATATATAAAATAAATTAGCATACTCTCATATATTCTAATAACTCATTCTTTTCTACTGTATTCATGATATCATCATCATATACTTGGGTACACATGACCTCCATAGCTCATACACGTGACCAACATCGGCTCAATACACGTGCTCTGAAACATACTCAACTCAAACAAACAGCTGAACCGATCGGTTCACAGGTATAAAACCCTGACTCGAATCGCAGGTTTTATAGTAAATCTTGGGGATGTCCATTTGGCATGATATGAGAACTATAAAGCTTTGAGTGTCACAGAAAAAGTACATAAGAAAAGTACTGTTCAAGCGCGAGATCGTCTGCCCTCGCGGGTGGTGTCTTTTCTGACCCGAGTTTGAGAGTTCATTGGGACCGAGGCACCCTTGCCGCACAAAGAGATAGTGTGATGGGTATAAAACATATCACAAACACCAAAATAACACGCATAAAATCTTTTACGTGGTTCCTTACGTTTCAACTTGAATCTCTAGGTTAAGCCACAGTGAAATTGATACTCACAATGTACTAATTTTTTCACTTTTTTACAAATTACACATCATAATGTAATTTTGCCACTTTAATTGACTTCATATATAATTTATCCCTTAAAATGCTTCGAAGAATTCGACTTAGCCGATGGCAATCGCGGACATGGTCAGGTATAAAAGGTTAGCCGGGTAAACAATATCAAAGCGAACTCACAATAACGGTCAGCCATTTTGTCCGACTATGTATTTAGTTCAACGATAAATGGGCCGTAAAAATATTAAATGGGCAAGCGGGTGGCCAGACCCATTTCTCTTGCTGATTCTTTTTTCCTTCTGTGTTCCTTAGCAGCAACACCGCTGTGAGTGTAGGTTCCTTCTCCGGCAGCGACGACGAAATCCTGGCGTCCACGTCAGCAGCTACTTGACTCCTCAGAAGGCAGCACTTTCCAACTTCATGAACTACCAATTAGCGGCTATTTCCTTTACACGAACAGTGTAAGGCCTCCAGCAGCAACCCTTCTTCTTCACAACGTACTCCTTGGCATCTCCAGCGACGGCAACAATTTCCAGGCAATACACTATTTGCGTTTGTAGATCACTTCTCCAAATTCATGTTAGTGACTAATTCAGGGCCGGGAAATACCGGAGTTTGTCGGAAAACGGCCGTGCAATCAGCTCTCAGCGGCTGCTTTCTGCTGCTAAATCCTCTGTTTTCAACTAATCCAATCAACCACTTCTTGGCTTTTTTCAGCGACAGCTGAAACTTAATCAGGTGGGAATCGACTTGGGTTTGTAGATCGCTTAGCCAGCTTCACTTTTGATGCCACTTCGGAGCCGGGAATGACTGGCGCTGGTCTGAAAAAATCCGCAAAATCTAGTGTTTGCTGCCGCTTCCTGCTCTGTTTTCTCTCTTTCCGGTGGGTAACTTCCTGATAAAATTCCGGCGAGGGCAGGAGTCTCCGGCGGTAGAACTCGGTCAGGGATGATAGCCGGCGTGACAGAAATTAGACCGGTGACGAGTGTATGACTGAAGACGGTACCAGTCGACCGGAGCACTCTCTGGAAGATGCCTCTTTTCTCTGCTATTCCCCTTGCTCTGGACAACGTCTTCTCCGACTTCAGCGAGGCAGGGGCATGGCGACCTGGGCACTTTTTCTCAGTTGGGCACTGGCAAACTCCTCCTTCCCGTGGTGAGTGGAGATGGTGATGGGAACCGGTGATGGACAGAAGCAAGAATTCCTCCTAATACGTCCCCTGTTTTTACCTGCAAAAGAGAAAACTTCCCTTTCAGGTAGATCCGATGCAGCAAGGCTGTGACCTTCAGGCGTAGGCGATGATTTCGGCAACAGCAGGATGTGGCAGTAGCGCCTTTCCTTGGTGGATAATAGCAGACCTCCTTCTCAACGAGGTAGGGCTCCACGACTGTGTGCAGTGATCGGCAAAGCAGCAACAGGGGAAATCTCCAAACTTCGGGGGAACCTTCCACGGCTATGCTCCGGCGAGGCATGTCATAGGCGGCAACTTGGAGTGACCGGGCTGACAGTAAACTCCTTAAAAGCTCCCCAATAGGTGGGCGACGACCTGGACTCCTCTCCTTGGCGGGCAGGAACAACGCTCCAAGGTAGGCTAGGGCTTCACGGATGTTGGATGTGTAGCAGTGACCACGGCAACAGCGCGGCTCTGGTGATGGCTCACTCGTGACCATAACGCAGGGCTGTGAGTCGGTAAACTATTGTGGCAATCCGTCGGCAAAGTTCTTCACGTCCGCAGCAACAATAAGGCAGCAATTGGAAGGCAACCTGTGCCCTTGGTTCAACGTCCGGCTTCTGTAATTCCTCCCCTTCGGTGGCTAAATCTCTACCGATCCGGAGAAGGGTAGCAAGAGTGGTCCTACGGGTCTTTCCCTTCTCTTCCGTTTTTTACAAATTTTATACACCTGCAAAAATAACAAACAAAACCTTTGGCCTGGCCTGGCGACAAGGACAGATTTTGGCGGCACAACAACTTCATGGTAATAGGGTACGGAGATTCATAGCTTGGTGACAATATGTAACACTCCAAATCCGGTTCACGCTTGTGAACCGAATCGGCATATTACATGCCCCGATTAGGTTGGCTAACCCGAACCTAACTCATGTGGATCCAATCTCGGCGTTTTAAGATGAAGATCCAACTCTCAATACATGGATGAATGCACAAATCCTAATATGATACTACATGAATGACATGCAAATCAAAGTACACCAAGACAATCCTGATAAAAATTAATAAAATTTTTAAAATATAACGAATAGAGTTTCTCCTAAAAATGCAATTAGAGGCCACCCTATCAAATATACATATGCAAATATATATATATATAACTATATATCAAACAATTTCATTCATACAAAATACAAAATCTAACATGCTGTAACTCATTTTGAACTTGGGTTTCAACTCACCACACTTCTATTGCGCAATCTATTCGTGTTCACATCATCTCATCATCTCTTAGCACTTAATTGCATCCTATCATCATATCTTAAGCATTTAATCACATCATATCATGTCTCAGCATTTCACGTCATTCTCAAGATAATAACATCATAACAAAAACATTAATTACTCTATCGACTAACATGTATGCAAACGACATCATTGCTCCTCCGTCCAAGCTGGCTCCTCCAACTTGTGATTATTACCTACATATAGTATAAAACACGTCAATAACAAGTGTTACTGGTCCAGAAAATAAAATAACTATAACAAGCTGGCTATGAGTGCAAACTTTCATATAAAAGAAAACATCATATACTTCACGTGAACACTCTGAAGGGCACCTACTGAAGAGCCACTGGGCTACATACCCGGTAGCATCCCGAACTGACTGATCGGTTGTTGCTGATGCCTCTCTCAACATTTTCTTACTTCATTTTCTGGTCTCAAATCCTAAGCCCCTCTCCTTACCTCCATATTTCTCCTGGCCTTGAGCACGAAGGCCGAGTACTCTCAGGCAGTCGCCTTTAGTACCCTTTGAACCACAAGTCCGGACATATGCTGTACTAAACAATACTCGTAAACGTCCACGTTCTCCGGGTGTGAGAAACTCAAACGCGAAGTTGTCAGGATCCCTCGGGAATTGAACAGTCCGCTGTACTAATCCAGAGCCCACTTTGACTGTCACGGCATCCGCTCATGGTGCGTGCAGTCAGTTTCTCTATCTCTCATCTCACTAAAAACTCGATAAAATTATATATATAGGCCTGGGAAGGGATTTATATAATAGGCCCGAAGGCAACTTGTGGTGGATCTTGTTTTCGAAATCATCCTCGAGGGATCTCATCCTTAAGGGGTTATTAATCCGAAAAACTGTTCAATTAAATGGCACAAGTTAAGTGGGATCCAATAAAACGCCACTTAACCCGTCCTATAAATAATAAAATAAACATACAATAGAAGAGAACGTAAAACAGAGACGAGTCCTAAACGGACCTGGTAGAAGCTCCAAGCATGTTATCGCGCCTAGGCAGCAAACTCCTACTCCATACCTACACATCAAAACTAAATACTAACGTCCACTAACTAAATGATGAATCAAACTCGTCATGATCAAACACACTCACAATACAACATCAACCATAACAATCAACAATTATAAATGTGAAAGTAATTCCAACTTATCCTATTAACACAAATTTTATTATATTTCCTAAGTTACGTTGTACTTGATTATCATGTTCAAATTTACTTTACTTCATTACATCACTTAACCTTCATTATCTATTAATCACATCATGCACTTCTTTACTTCATTCATAGTCTGGCATTCATCATGACAACTACTCAATTCTAGTATGATATGCTAACAATCATCATCAATTTTAAATAATCAAATCGGAGGTAATTATATCTCACGTCATCGGCAATCAAAGACGGCTAGGGTTTTGTCGTGTGTCTCGGAGCTCGAATTTGGCGCTCGTCGGCTTCAAAAGTTCGATCGGGTTCGACTGGATGAACTCATCGGAAGATCCGGCGAATTCCAGCGAATCTGATTTTCCGGCGGTTTTTCGGCAGTTTTAGTAGTTTTTCAGCAGCATCCTACGGTTTACCGGCGATAGCCGCCGGCGGCGTCTACTAGCCGGAAAGTGCTCATATTGAGTACCATTGGAACCAGCTCGGCGAGCCCGACGCATCTACAATGTCATCATTGCCAACGGAGGTGGCGGCTCGCCGGGAAATGCCTAAAACAGGGGCGGCGGCGATGGTGACTAAATCCAGCCAGCCTGGGCAGCGATGGGCTCCGCTCCAGTCGGGGAGGGTCGTGGGTTGGTCGAAGACGTCGAGGCGACCACTCAATCGCGGCAGCGACGATCGGCGATGGAAGCGAGGCACAAAGGTGCGGCTTTCTCGCGTCACAGCGGCCTGATGGTGGCCGGGCCTGGTCAGGGCGGCACGGCGACTCCGTGGCGAGGCTAGGCGGTGCCGATCTGCGGCAGGGTGGCGTCCACAGCAGTGGCGGTGACGCTGCACGAGGGCGGCGTCGGGTAGGGGTTTTGGATGGGGAAGAAGGAAGAAACGTCGGGGGGGGGGGGGGTGAGAAAAATAACTGGGTGGTAATATCATAAATAATATTTGACTCGTGTCCGGCTCGAATCAAGAATAATAACTAAGCCATATTAAATCCTTAAAAATCAAAAAAAATCCTATAAAATCAAACAAACACCAAAACATCATAATGATATGCTCTAGAACTATCAACCCACTCAAACTGCCCGTAACGCGTCCTGACGCGGTAAACGACCTAAAACTAATTCTATGATCCACTATATATAAAAATTAAAAATAACTAGAATACTCTCATAGATTCTAATAACTCATTCTGTTCTGCTGTGTTTATTACGTTATCATCATATACTTGAGTACGCATGACCCTCATAGCTCATACACGCGACTGACGTCGGCTCAGTACACGTGTTCTGAATCTAACTTGACTCGAAAATAACAGTCGAACCGACCAGTTCTGAATATAAAACCCTAACTCAAATCGTGGATTTTAAATAATAGCAGTAAGGTAATGACTCTAAGGGTAGTGATTGGGTATTAGCAAGGGGTACCAAAGTAGCATCTCTAGTGAAGGGTTCTTCCCTCGAGTTTTTCTTGTGTCTTTTCTTTTTCCTGGTTTTTTTTTCTCTGCAAAAGTCTTTTCCTTTAATGCAGGAGCCCCCCTTTCATCAATAATTGGAGTCACTTATTTATAGAATTTTGAAGGGCATTTTCTGTGAAACCCACGATTCGAGTTAGGGTTTTATATTCAGAACCGGTCGGGTCGACCGTTATTTTTTTCGAGTTGAGTCAGTTTCAGGACACGTGTACCGAGCCAATGCCAGTCGCGTGTATGAGCTATGAGGGTCATGCGTACCCAAGTATATGATGATAACGTCATGAACACAGCAGAACAGAATGAGTTATCAGATATATGAGAGTATGCCAGTCATTTTTTATTATTATTTTTATATATAATAGATCGTAGAATTAGTTTTAGGCCGTTTATCGCGTTAGGACGCGTTACGGGCATTTTGGGTGGGTTGATAGTTCTAGAGTATATCATTACGATGTTTGGTATTTGTTTGATTTTATGGGATTTTTCCAAAATTTTTGGAATTTTTCTTAAGACTTAAATATTATTTTGACTCGAGTCGGAGACGAGTCAAGTAATATTTACGAAATTGCCACCCAACCCTTTCTTCTCCACCCCCGACCTTTTCTCCCCCACGCCCAAACCCTAACCATCGCGCCACCCCTGTTCGCGCGCCACCGCCGCCACGGCCGTCGCCGCCTGGCCGCCGTTCGACGCCGCCCAGCCCAGCCACGGCGTCGCCCTGCTGCCCTGACCAGGTCCGGCCCCAATCGGGCCGCCGTGATGCCGGAATCGCCGTGCGTAGCGCCGCGGCTAAGTTTTGGTCGCGTCGTCGATTTTGCCGTCGGCGACCGTCGCCGCCACGATCAGGTGGTCGCCTCAGCACCAGCAACCACCCAGTGACCCTCCCTGACTGGAACGGAGGCCAGCGCCGCCCATCCCGGCCGGATCTCCACACCACCACGGCCGGCCTCTGTTTTATGCATTTTTCGGCGAGCCACCACCTCCGTTGGCCTCATCGACCTTGTAGATGAGTCGGGCTCGCCGAGCCAGTTCCAATGGTACCCTATATGACCCCTATCCAGCTAGAAGATACCACCGGCAATTATCGCCGGAAAACCACCGGAAGTCGCCGGAAAACCGCCAGCAGCTGCCGGAAAACCGCCGGAAAATCGGAATTTCTGAAATTCGCCGGAATTCACCGGATCTTCCGCGGGGCTCACCCGGTGGAGCCCGATCGAGCTTCGGACGCCGATGAGCGCCGAATTTGAGCTCCGAGACGCGCGACGGAACCCTAGCCGTCGCCGATTGTCGACAACGAGAGGTATAATTACCTCCAATTTGATTATTTAAATTGATGATTATTAGCATAACATGGTAGCATGGACCGATTATTTATCATGATAGTGCCTAATTTCTGATGAAGTAATGATTGTATGATTTGAGGAATTGTAATTGAATAGTAAGTGAGTTAATGAGATAAAATGAGTTGGAGCATGATAAGTGATCATGATGTAATTTAGAAAAACAGAATAAAATATAGTATGAATAGTTTGAGTTATGATTATTCTCTTTCATGATTATTTGACTATGATGGATGATTATTATGTCGTGTGTGGTATTCATTGATTTTGATGCATCATGTAGTTAGAGGGCGTTAGTATTTAGTTTTGATGTGTAGGTACGGAGTAGGAGCTCGCCGCCTAGGCGCGATGACCCGCTTGGAGCTTCTACCGGGTCCGTTTAGGACTCGTTTGTTTTACTCTTTTCTATTGTATGTTGTTTTAATGCCTACAGGACGAGTTAAGTGGCGTTTTATCGGATCCCACTTAACTCGGGCCATTTAACCGAACATTTTTCGGATTAATAACCCCTCGAGGATGAGATCCCTCGAGGATGATTTCGAAAACAAGATCCACCACAAGTTGCCTTCGGGCCTATTATATAAATCCCTACCCAGCCCTATATATATATGTAGTTTTCGCGTTTTCAGTGAGACGAGAGATGGAGAAATCGACTGCACGTACCATGCAGAGGATGCTGTGACAGTCAAAGCGGGCTCTGGATTAGTGCCAGCGGACTGTTCCATTCCCGAGGGATCCTGACAACTCCGCGTTTGAGTTCCTCACACCCGAAGAACGTGGAGGTTTACGGGTACTGTTTAGTACAGCGCATGTCCGGACTTGTGGTTCAAAGGGTACTAAAGGCGACTGCCTGAGAGTACTCGGCCTTTGTGCTCAAGGCCAGGAGAAATATGGAGGTAAGGAGAGGGCTTAGGATAAAGTTTCATGAGAAGTACTAAAAAAAGTGCCGAGAGCGGCACAGTACCAGCAGCAGATCAGTTAGTTCGGGATGCTACCGGGTCTGCAGCCCAGTGGCTCCTCAGTAGTGCCCTTCAGAGTGTTCTTGAGGAAGTATATAGTTTTCTTTCATATGAGAGTTTGCTCTCATAGCCAGCTTGTTATAGTTATTTTATTTTCCAGACCAGTAACACTTATTACTGACGTGTTTTTATACTATATGTAGGTAATAATCACGAATTGGAGGAGCCAGTTTGGACGGAGGAGCAATGAGGTCTTGTACACACACATGCTAGATTTCTGAATGTTTAATATTGTATTATTATGTTATTATATTGTGAATGATATGAGTAAATGTTTGAGCATGATGATATGATGTGGATGAAATGCTAAGACACGATAATAGAATGCAAAATATGATCAGAGTTGAGCAGCGGAAGCGTAGTGGGTTGAGACCCGAGCTTCAGAATGAATACGTTATAAATGAGATTTTGTGTGATTGTTAATGCATGCCGATATATTTGTATATATATTATTTTGACAGGGTGGGCCCATAATTGCACTTTTGGGAGAGACCCTGTTAGTTTTACTTCAGAATTTTCATCGATTTTGCTCGTAATTGTAATGGTGTGAAATTTAATTTGCATGTCATTCATGTAGTACCATGTTAGGATTTTGTGCATGCATTCATTCATGACAGATCGTATCTTCATCTTAAGACGCCGAGATGGGATCCGCACGAGTTAAGTTCGCGTTAGCCGACCTAACCGGGGCCTGTAACATGCCGGTTTTGTTCACGAGTGTGAACCGGATTTGGGGTGTTACATTTTCTGTTCCACAATTATTGACGTGTCATCATCACCTGTCCTTATTTTCCTCACAAATTCTCTCCGGTAGTTTTTAGCACACGAAGACTTTTTCTCCGAGGCATAGAAATCACCCACGTAACTAGATAAATATTATCCACATAATTGGATAATTGTAAATCTCAGAAATTATCCTCATGATTAGATAAACATAAATTTGTGCAAATAAGTATTTAAAAAATTCGACATGAAAGATACAAAGCCGGTTGGAGTTCTACTTAGAGGTTACTTCAAGTTGAAAAAAGTAATTTAAGTGAAACAAAAATAAAGGAAATGAGAAAGGTTCTTTATGCTCTTGCGTTGGTAGTTTGATGTATATTATGGTTTGTATAAGGCTGAACATAGTATATGCAGTTGGAACAGTTAGCAGACATTTAGTAAATCCAAGTAAAGAACATTGGCAAGCAATTAAATGGATAATAAGGTATTTGAAAAGTATATCCAAAATGCATTTATGTTTTGGAAGTGATAAACATTTATTGGTTAGTTATACTGATGTAGACATAATAGGTGATTTGGAGATAAGAAAGTCAACATTTGAGTTTGTTGTTAATTTTACTAATGGGTCTTGATAGTCTAAGTTGCAAAAGTGTGTTGTATTATCTGCAACTGAAGCCAAATTTATTGCTAATATAGAAGCTTGTAAGGAGATGTTATAGACGAAGGGATTTTTCAATAAAATTAGCGTTAAATATGAAAAATACATTATATAATGTGATAGTCAGAGTGTAATTCACGTGAACAAGAATTCAAATTTTTATTAAAAGAGTAAGCATATTTATATAAAATATTACTTGATAAAAAATATGTTAGAAACTAAATCTCTTAAGCTAATAAAAATTTATATTTGACAGAATATTTCAAATATAATAATTAAAATTATGTTAAAAAGAGAAATGTGTTTACTCTATAAAAGAAAGAGTATTTTATTAGTTATTTTAATTGTATCGTTGTTGAAAACTGTGGAGTCCATGCCACTCAAAGATATTTACGATCCATTAACGATTTTTAGAGTCTTTACATCCCAATTGAGTTCCAGCTCTCAACTCCCATAAAATAAAATGTCGACGTCAGATAGGACCCCTTGAATTGGGTTCATTTAAGAGCCAATTAACAGCTAATATAAGTAACCTTCCTTTTTAATTGCTCCTTTATCCACGATCAGCTTCTTTCTTAATTGCCTAATTTGTTATACAAGAAAACAAAAGCCACCTCTACAGAAAGCTGGTTGGGTAGTTGGTACATTATATCAGATTTAATTAAAAAATAAAATCTATTTAATTAGAATATGGTTCTTAGACCAATAAATAATACATCAAATCACAATCAAATCAAACAGACATAAATGGCAGGCTTATAAATAAGACAAAGGATAATTCAAATATCTTCACCATGTGATCCGCAAGATTCCACAACGATGAAAATATTGACTAAAATAAAATAAAAAACAATAAAGAAAAAGAAAAAGAAATGAAGGCTAGAAAAGCCACAGAGGAAGGGCAAACCCTATGTCATGCAAATGTAAATAGTAATCAGGGGATGACTATTATAGGGCAAACCCTCTGCGAGTCATTTCCACGAGCAGCGCACAGGAGCCCAGTTGGCCTTTTATTGGTCGAAAGAATCACAAAAACCTAACTCTATTCCCCCGAAACCATAAATCAATTAATACCCGTCAAATCAACTTTTACGGGTCGAATATAAGTATATATGTATATATAAAAGCTAATATTTATTATGTTATTAAATTTCTTCACATTAAATTAGCCATCTAAAATGTTTATTATTAAGATGTAAAGGTGTGGGGGAGCAAGATGAAGGTGTTGACATTATAAAATGGGAAATCATCCCAAATCACTGGATTTCTAATCTAATTATTTTGGAATAAAAAAATAAAATAATTAAATTCTAATCACAAGTAAACAAGCCACGAGGACGGCGAAACCAATATTTCAAATGTTTCTGCTTCTAAAATGAAAGATTCCTGATCTTTTCGTCTCATCTGCCCACATCAATTACTAATTTTATATATATTATCCAACTCCCAAGTCCTTCTGAGAGACCAGATTAATTTGCCGGCCAAATCTTTGTATGGGGTGAAATTAGAGATATGTTAATAATTTAAAGTAGGCAGTTGATAAAAAAGGGAGAAAAAATTCTCTTGGCCACAAACTTGTAGGCATGGCTTCATGTGATCCACATGTGGGACCCGATTTTATTGTCCATGAATCTCGACGAATTAAATGTCTGAAGTAAATCGGCACCATCCAACGATATGAACAGGTAGTTCAATGATTTCCGCCCGTCTTTTCCCCTGTAAAGTCGATGAAAGTAGCTCTAAGAGCGCGAGCACAATATTAAAAGAGATTCAAAGACTAGCAGTAGTTGTTGTCCAGTGGAATTATAATCGGATGAACCCCACTTGGTAACGTGAGCTGATTGTAGAGCTAGCCAATATAATTATATAAGGAGGGGAGAGGGGAGAGGGGAGAGGGGAGAGAGGGAGAGGGAAGGGAGGTCAACTAGAGAGAGCTTCGGAGGAGGCCAGGGATGGAAGGGATTGAGCATAGAGTGTTGTTTGTGAATGGTATCAACATGCATGTAGCCGAGAAAGGAGAGGGGCCGAACACCATCCTATTCGTGCATGGATTCCCAGAGCTATGGTACTCTTGGCGCCACCAGATACAGGCCCTCTCCGCCGCCGGCTACAGGTGCATCGCCCCCGACCTCCGTGGCTTCGGTGACTCCGATGCCCCCTCGGATATTACCTCCTATTCCATCTTCCACCTCGTCGGCGACCTCGTCGCCCTCATCGACGCCCTCGGCCACGAGCAGGTAATCTATCATCACTTTTCTTTTATATAATATATGAATTGACGCGGACGAAACGCATGTGAATTTTTGACATGGAAGGAAATATACTATAATATACGAGGGATTCAAATCCAATAGATGATCAAGAACTGACCTTTCACAATAATGGGGAAAAAATGGCAGGTTTTCTTGGTGGGGCATGATTGGGGGGCGATAGTGGCGTGGCATCTTTGCCTTTTTAGGCCGGATTTGGTGAAGGCCCTGGTCAATCTGAGCGTTCCTTATCGGCTATGGCAGCCGTTCGGAAATAGCAGGCCTCTCGACGTTCTGCGGAAGAACTTTGGTGATGACTACTACGTCTGCAGATTCCAGGTTAATCCCTTTTCTCTTTTCTCATCCAAATTTGTTCACTCCTGTTGTTGTTGGTCTTCCCTTTTCATTAACGATGAATCGGATTTAATTTTGTGGCTAAAAATCTCTGAAAATTTCTAGCGAACCCATTGAAGTTGACTTTGGGTTTGAACGGTACTTTGAGTCTGAACAAATGTTTTCTGGTCTTGAACTGAATGATGTTCAATGTCCATTGATGCAGGAATAGTTAAAACAAGATACCAAGAAAGAGTTATATGGATCATTGGCATCCATAATTTTATCTTAGCTAGGATCGGCAGCATCAGTTTTTATCACGTAATTAACAGAGCAGGAAACGAAATGGATGACACCAATCTACATTTATAAATAAGAACCCAAAATTGTTGCACAAGATAGCCTTCTAACGTACTTGTTGATCCAGAAATATTAAGATGGCATCTTCCAGTGTAAGGTTAAAATTGGTAATGCAGACATCGTGCATCTACCTCTGTACCCAGAGCCAACAAGAGTACAGACGTGGGTTATGAATGTGAGATATGAAATAAATGCTTTACTTCCTCAACCTCTTCTCTTCCTTATCACCGAAAAAAATTAGTTTTCTCTACTTTTTAAAAATATAGCTATCTTCACCACACCAATTTTTTAACCGGAGAAGAAGTCTAGATTTTTTTACATATATTTAGAGATTTTTAAAGGTGAATATATATTAATTTTCAAATTTTTTAACAGGAGAAGGTTTTTTAAGGTAAATATGTGTTAATTTTCAATTTTTTCTCTGTTCCAAAAAAAATGTGGAGCCACTTTTCCCTACTCCACTTTTTTCTAGCGTTTTAACACTGAAAAAATTTTTGGCCTGGGAAAAATTAGAAAATTAACACATATTCACCTTTTACTAATTCTAAATATAGCTAAAATTAGCATATAAAAGGCAAGGAGAAGAATCACTCATGTTTTTGTAGTGTATCTTTCACCTCATCAATCTGAGCAACATAGCTGTGCAATTATACAGGAACCTGGATCAGCTGAAGCAGAGTTTGCTGCAGTAGAAACATCAATTTTACTGAAGAGTATTCTGACAGGTCGCAATCCTGGTCCATTTCTCATACCTAAAGGTGTGTTTGCAAAGGCTATTGCTGCTCTACCGGTTGAGCTACCTTCTTGGCTCTCGGAAGAGGACGTACAATACTACGCAACCAAGTTCAATAAGACGGGCTTTTCTGGTGGTATGAGTTACTACCGAAATTTGGACTCGTAAGTTGTTGTCAACTCTATTTCCCATATTCAATTTTGCATTATGATTGTGAAAATGAAATCGACAGTTATTTTTCTCTGCATCTTCCTGACAAGTTGCATCAAGCTTTGCGTTGTGCTGACAATTTCAACACCTTCCCGACAATCTCAATCATCAGCTCAGTTTGAAAATTATGATACTCTGTTTCGAGAAAGTTGCTCAACTGATCTCGCTTACTGGTTTGTATATACTACATCGCATCCTAAGATAATTGTTAAATTGTGTGCAGGAACTGGGAACAAACGGCACCTTGGACTGGGGCGCAAGTTAAGGTGCCAACTAAGTTCATCGTGGGAGATCTGGACCTGACATACTCCCTACCTGCTGTCAAGAGCTACATCCATGATGGTGCGTTTCAGAGAGATGTACCCTTACTGCAAGATGTGGTGATCATGAAAGATGTGGCCCACTTCTGTAACCAAGAGAAGGCTGATGAAATCAGTGCCCATATTGAGGATTTCTTTGGCACATTCTGAAGTGCTCCCAGTTGCTTAAATGTTCTTTGCTCGCCGTGGAAGTTGTGTATGTCTGTCAAGCGTTGACATCTCCGTAATTTTACTGATGGGAAGTGCGTGCTCCATGAAATAAACTCCACTTTTTATACGTTACTTTTTGGTTCTTGTTTTTGAACCGAACTGTCGTCCATGAAGCTACTTTTGAAATGAAGACATCTCTTGAGTTGAAGATCAGAGGGTGCAACCTTCTTTACCAGAGGAGCATACGCATCTCTTATTCATGTCCAAAACGTTGGTTTCAGGCGAGACTTTGTGGGTAAGAGCCAAATAAACCAGGCCTGCATCTTGGGTTAGTATCCTTGTCCACCCAAAGCGATCATCCGTATTATAATTAATGAGTGAGCCAGATGTTGAACATTTAGTGTTTAGGCTCGGTTTGACTTAATTAGAAATTCAACGTTTAAATGTTTGAACTTGCACGAGTCAAGTTTGAGTAAGAAAATGTTGGACAAACTCGATTATAATTCGAACTTGACCTGAATTCGATTTGTAACTCGGTTCGAATTCAATTAGATGATATAATATACTATCAAATTTAATACATTAATATATATACCAGGTTCAAAACATTAATTTTGGTGTCAATTGTGATAAATTTTTAATTTTATTTTCATGATCATCTACTTTAACCACTATCATACTACAAAAGGCCTAATAACTATATGATTGTCGTGGTTAATGACGTAAGGGAGGTCATGGGTTTGAATCCTCTTCCGTTAAATAATATTTTTTCTTTATTTCATGTTGATAGTCTTGCGGCATTTGAAAAATCACATTTCAACCTTTCCTATTTTTTATAAATAATTCTATTTCAAATATAATGAGTCAATTTAAAAGTTGGTTTTGAGTTGACTTTGAGCCTAATTGAGTTGAGTTGATTTAAAGATCTTGAAAAATTGACAATTTAAATATATTTGAGCTTGAGTTAAACTTGAATATCTCACAAGGATAGTCTTGCATTATTTGGTGAATCACACTCCACTCTTTTTTATTTTTTATTAATAATTATATTCAAAATATAATGACTCATTTTAAGAACCGGTTTTGACCCTAATCTAATTAAATTAGTTTCGATCTCTTAAAAATTTGGCAATTTAAATATACTTGAACTTGAGTCAAGTTTGGGCAATATTAAAATTATTCAAGGTAATCTCAAGCATCTATGCTCACTCGATCTTCAAGACGATCAAGCAATTTTTGAGTTTTTCGAGCTGAATTTGAACACATGCTCAGCTCGATTTACTCGCTCATTTGGCACCCTTAATTTCAATACCTCAAATTGTCAGCCCCCAATGCAACTAGTGATAATTTGTTGTTTAATCTTCAATAATTTCCCTTTACTATTTCCTTGTGCTATGATTTTTTATCATGTCCATATTTTAATATTTTAAGAAATGTTATGGCCATATTTCCTAATGCGATTTCAAATAGTCAAATAGATTGTTATAATAGCTTTTTGTCCAACACAAGTGCATGATGAGAGCTTTATGCAATATCGGATGCAGCTAAAAAAGACTAAGGAACATAAAGCAGAAGGCAATACGAAGGTGCGTCACCTGAAGTTACCCTATCCTCCCTAAAACAATTGAATTCAAAAAGCCACGTATCAAACGCCAGCAGGCCATAATGTTGGTTCCTCAGGCGAGACCTTGTGGGTAATAGCCACATAAACCAGCCCTATATCTTGGGTTAATAATATCCTTGTCTACTTGAAAGAGATCATCCATCGCAAACACCTCAAATTGTCTGCACCCAAAGTGGCGACTGCAAATTTGTTGTTCAATCTTTAAGAATTGCCCTTTATTATTTCCTTGTGCCATGATTTTTTATTATGACCATACCTAACATTTTAAGGAATGTTACAGCCATATCTTTCCACATAACTTTGACCATTTTCATAATGCGATTTCATATAGTTAAATAGATTGTTATAATAGCTTTTTTCCCACCGCAAGTTCGTGCTGATAGCTTTGTGCAATATCGGATGAAAAGAGCTACGGGAACATAAAGCATAAGGTAATAATACAGGTGCCTCACCTTAAGTTACCCTATCTTCACCATTTGAGGGCAAGACTGAACCCCTCCATCTATGATTACACATGTGGGCAACACTAGAATCCCCCAAAATTGGGATTTTAATCTTTGCCATCCATGTAACGGTGGATGTCCAAGATGTGGGTATCCACATGCGAGGGCTCGCGAAGACTAGCCGCCGCCTTGGATCTGACTTTCTAAAAACCAAGAGTAAGCCGTTAAGTTAAACCCAAAACAATTGAATTCAAAGCCACGCTTTAAACGCCAACTTCAGGCCATAATTCACTTTCCTGTCCTATAGCCATTCCATCAGCAACGCAATAAATAGGAGAACCACAAGGCAATGGAATTTCAGGGAAGGGAGCACACTTGATAAATTGTAGTAAATGAAAGTACATGGGACAAGATTTGGTTCAAATAGTAAAAAAAGATCATAGAACATGGAAGTAGGCAAGCATAAGACAAAATTTATATAATTACCACCACAGCGCAAAACACCAAAACCACGACTTAAGAAAAATCCTTACCAGAAAGCCAAACTTATGTCTTAGGACACAGAGTAGTCAATTACTTAAGTCTAATAGCAAAACCTGCTTGTGGGCAAGAAATTACACCAAAGATTTGACCACTATAGTTTGAAGGAGCTTAAACTTTAAATCCTCTGCTGTTCCTTCGTCCTCTAGCCCTCTCAAATTTCCGTCCCTTGGACCTCACATATGGCTTAGTGTGACTACCAGGCACGCCAGGAGCCTTGCCAAAATGCTTGACTGCTTCACGAGAGTTCTTTGGACCTCTTAGAAGAACCTGTTGAAGAATATAATCAAATGATGAATAAATTTTTCATCTGACATATGATCCAAAACATAGCAAGCAGCATCTCGCACTCTCATAAAAAGTAAAAAAATCACATGCTAAGTTTATTAGAAAACAATCATTGATATAAACAACTAAGCATACATGAATATGTAGAACACAAGCTACCGGCCAAAGGGCATTCAACACCTCAAACTGACACCAATTGAGGCTCCCTATAAAGGACAATCACATGACACAAGAATGCATGGATAGTTTGCCAATGTCATGCCCCTCTGTTGATTATTTTAACAAGTGATCAACAATCAATCCCTGAGTAATGCATTTCATAAGATATATTCAAAATGCAGGTCTAGGTATAGCATTTCCAACATAAGGACGCAGCTGCAAACAGATTTATTTTTCTCACGACCAACCCCTTAAAGGGTAGAATAAATTTTGCCAAACAATTTCAACTCAATTAGGCAAATGCACAATTAAAAAAATCTCATAAATAGATAGGCGGAGTTAATAAGAGATGTATGTACAAGTCTCTAAACATTGTGCAAGCCTAAGCATAGCTCAGATATTAAGTAATACCACTTCATGAACAAAATGGACTAAGACAGATTCCCAATAAAATAAATACGGAGCTAAATTCAAGTAAGTAAAAATGCCTTGGGAAAGAAACTACAGTAATTTATAGGCCATTAATAATCATAGAATGTTCATTCTTAAATAAAAGATAACCTAGTTTACATGTGATAGAAGAAATTAGAAGGGATAAAAAGAAACTGTAGTAACTTGGAAACACGAGAATGGTTGACAAGACATTCTCGTAAGCTTCAAATTTATTTGACACACTTATATTATTATTGCTAGTAACTAGTTGAAATTATGAGTCTGCGACATTTATCTTGTTATTGCTAGTAACTAGAAACTAGATAACAGAATAATATCCAACTTTCGAGTACTTTTTTACACTAATGAATCAAACAAAGATCAATATATAAATCTTCAGTAACATTGCAATCGAATGATACCGCTCAAAAAATGGGAGAATAAAGGGCATTTGGCGCACAGAATGTTTTCCAACCTGCCCCAACCTACAAGGATTCGACGCACTTCTAAATGAACCAGGCAACAAAATAATTTTACCGTATTTTGTCCAAGCGGCGCCCTGAGTGCCAGCTGATCAAAAGTTAAACACTCCCCCAGCCTTGACAATCCTCGCCCGCGCCCGCTCTGTGAACCTTAGAGCGGTCACTTTGAGCGTAGGGACATCATAAACCCTAATATCATCCGTAACAGTCCCAACAACCACCGCAATCTTGTCTTCCTGTGTAGAAACACCAACATCAAAGCACCATTTTTATCCACAGAACAACAGATCCACAAAGCAACATATACCAAAATCAAGAACGACAAACCTTGCCGACCATGAACCGGATCAATCGGGAAAGAGACAAAGGCGGCTTGTTCACTTTGCTCATGAACAGCCGCTTCAAAATGACAGCATTGAACCTGCTCCCAGTTCTTCGCACGAGAAACCGGTAAAGCTGCAGAAAGCCCAAACCTTTCAGTTCACAAACAATCCCTGGAATAGGAGAAACTAAAGAGGACCACGAGGACGAACCTTGACGAGGAGTTTGAGGTAGATATCATCGGACTTGGGGGCGGTCCGCTTGGTCTTCTTGCTCTTGCCGCCGGCCACAAGATCGATACCCTGCAAAAGTCGACAAATTTCAGATCGACGAACAAATGAAGTCGATAAAGAAAAAGGTAGGAAAGATGAAGATAGCCGGTCCGAACCATCTCCGCCGCCGCCGCAACTTCTTCTCCGGCGAGTAAGTAATAGCTATTAGGGTTTGCGCTGGGACGACGGTCCGATTTTTAAGGAAGAATCGTCGATTGTGTAATGGGCCGATACCCACTGGGCCTAAGTGGAATATTTCTCGCTTGTGGATTTTGTAATGTTTGTGGGCTTCATAGCGTCAGTAGTTATTGGGCTTTGATAGAGTAGAGACATCAGAAATGTTGCGACTCCCTGTGTCGCTTGTATTTTATTGTTTTTCTTTGATTTCATTTTTCTTCCGTGTTTGTCAAATGTTGGGCTTTTGAGGATAGAATTAATCCAACAAGTTTAGAGATGCAATAGCCAACGCTTTTTAGCTTTGAGGTGTATGATATTAATTAAGGGTACAATGACTTTGCTGAAATTATGCAACATCCGATCTTATCAATATACACGTAGTTCCTACCACAAATGTTGAAGCCATTAGAAAACGAACGACAATATAATTGAATGGGAAGCTTTAACGCCACTTAATTGTATCCCTTAAGAACCATAATACAGAATCATGATGCAGTTGATTAGTAATAAGTCTAGGGGCTCACAAGGGGGAAGTAAAAATCAAGTCAATAAGTATAGCATCAGTGCACCCACAATACAACTTTTAAAAGTCTTAATCCCCACTTGTACCAATTTTTTCACCTTTGGAGAGTCGATGACACGAAGGGGCCCGACAGTAGGATCTTATTATAACCATAATAAATGGAACTCCCGTGCTTAGTTTTTGTTCCAAGACATTGAGAAATCCAACTTGTTGGGTACTCCAAATCTTTCCCACGACGACTACAGGAAGGAAGAAAGGTCCAATTGAAGTGCATCAAAAAACTTGTATAATGGCATTGGCAACATTGCCAGAGATGAAAGTACGTATACAATATAAATTACAAGCTGCATTGGTCAACAAAAGGCGGATAAGGATAGTGCACTTTGATCTTGCAATGCAATAGAAAGATATAGAGAGAGGTCCTCGTGGGACTCGAATGGAGTACACGTTCCCTCCCACCCCCACAAAGGTAGAGGGTCACATCCTTAGTCTAAAATCATACTCCATTGTTCAAGTGGGGTCTCATTCCAATTTTCATGCATGGTGCCAAATCTCTTTGATTCGCTCCGATTCTATTGCCATTATAATGCATGCCCCATTTCCCACTACTAGCTTATGTTTTCCTGGCATGTTCGTCTTCATGTATGTATAGTAGCCATATAGCCAATGAATATTTGACTCCGAAAAATATCTTCCTATCGCACAGTGAAACACTTAATTTTATTTTTTGGCGACATCCTTTCCATTAACTTGAATTGTTGTTGTTTGAAACGTTATGAAATTAATGTGACAAGCTGCAAGCAACATATATAAATTAATTGATGAACATTAACAATTTTTTATGCGAACATTATATAACCTTAAAATCTGAAGCACTCGATTTGATGAAAAGTATCTTAACTGAGCACAACTTTTTAGCGTAATATATTTCAAGTAAAGATTATAATCGATTGGGGGCAGTGGCTCCGCATCGAAGGCTTGTCTAGTGATCGAGTCCGTCTCATTTGCTATTGAAATTTAAGAAGAAAAAGCAGGCATACAACATACCTCCTCATGCATGGGGTCGATAACCTTGTGATCTAAACAGATGGTGTCGTTGGTTAAGGAGCCGAATTAAGAGAATTATAGGGTAGGGAACGGAATAAATAGAAAAGGGAGCGTTTCATCTAACCTTCAACTAAAAATCATGGTGCAATACTAATTGCTTCCGGGGTACTCATAATTGCATGGCGGATGGATTGCCTTCGCCCTACCAGCTTTGAAGCATTGGGTAGTACTATTGGCTAAACACTTGCCCTACAATGCAGGCCTGAGTCCTCTGGATGGCGAACAGTGTTGTTGCCTGGTTCCTATCCAAGCAAGATTTGTGACAGATGTGACCGGAGGACATGCTATCCCATCTCCCATTTCATTGCCTTATTTCCTGTGTTGCGTTCCATCTTTGCATCCACGAATTAAGAGCAACTCTTTCTTCCATGCATCAACCCGTACTTTTGCCGCTGTTTGCCAGGATCCGAGAGAGTCGGAAACTACATAATCATGCAGGTAGTTCAGTTGATCTTGCATGAGAAAGAGATAATATGTTAGGTACGTGCATTAGCTGATATGTTTGGCCTTAGCAATCCGAGCAGGTCAGAGCAGTTTAGGGAAAGTTCAAAATTAAAGAAACTGTATGAATGTGGGGATAATGATTAACAGAAGAAGAAAGTGGGATATATGTCCCCTCCAATGGTGAAAAGAAGACTTCATTAGAATAGAACCTTATTACTTGCTAGCGTCTCCAAAGTTTTGAACCTTTCATTTTGGTAACATTAAAGTCTAGCAGCCGATGGATCGAGGATAATGGATGATTAAGAGAGGGATGAATTAGCTAGACCATGCCCAATTGCCCATGCCACTGCTACCAATAAGTGAACGTGCTTCCCATGTTATGATAATGAGCCTTGTTCTAACTTTGTTCGACAACCTTCGTGCATGCCAGGACTTGAATACCAAAAGGATGGGTTATTGGTTGGCCAAAGTCTTTTCCCAGGCTCTACTAGTGGTCCAACCACCCCCCCAACCCCCTCGAGATATATAACAATGTGTGACATTTCTATGTCTTCTTATTGGGACCAGTCTTGAAGCACACATTATGATTTTGGCTTTTAGCATCAAACATGATCAAGAGGGAAAAAGATTCTATCTGTGCCAACAGTAGCGAATGACTCGTGGCCCATCTACAAATTAAAAGATGGAGAATAAGGAGGAGACAAGTAGAATCCATATACTTCATGAATAAGTAGTTCTGAAGGTAAAGGTTCGTTGATAAATAATTCAAAGAGAAAAGCTTTTATTTCTTTGTTCCTACCATAAATTTTCCTTAGACCGTGGCTCAATAAATTAATTAATTTGGCTTTGCATTACTTCTAATATATATGCCCGTGAATCAACAAATTAATTAATTAATTATAGGGTCCCTTACCTGTAAAATTTTGAGGGTCCTTACCTATAGTGTCGTTGAAAAAAGTGTGCCTGGACCCTTTATTTTTTTGTTCGATGTCACTAAGAAAAGAAATATTAAAATAAAAAATGGGATATTACTCCATAGGAGATGTGCTTTAAATTTTATAGGCTGTGTCTCTTTAGAAAAGTCCACTCCTTCTATATATATTGTGACACTATAAAAAGGTTAGATCTATTAGGTTGCATATTTTCTCATCTTATATTTTTTATAGCTATTGACCTTTTTGTTGGGAGATTATTCTTCCATCTTTATCACTGACAGCTCATTAGAAAGGAGAAATAAGGTTGTATGTTATTTGAATTCTGTTTTTAAGATCGATTCATTAATTTTCTTTTCGTGTTAAAGAATTTTGAAAAATGTTTTTCTTTTAAAATATAGTTGCCTAATATTTGTGTTTCGTTTTCATAAATCTCTATCTACTTTCTTATCCTATAAATTGCAAGGTCATTTTGGCTAGTTGCGCTGTATTGAGTAGTACTTTTCCCTCCGAGTTTCCCTCCCTCCTCACTAATGGGGCATTAGCAAGTGTTTCCAAGATTGAATCATGCATATGCTTCCCTATAGATAGTCGGAATAATATCCAAATATGAGAGCATGAAGACCTCAACTTTGAGCTTTTCTTAGCTTTCGACTATATATTAGAAGGCAAAGTATGGAAAATAAAGCCATGCAACTTTTGTAAATGTTTTAAACTTTTAAAAAGTTGATGGAACGCAATTAACTGACCATGTTGCACTAAATAGGCAACATAATACCGACAACACGTACCCGAGTTAAACAACAAAACTCTTCATGTCAAACACCAGGAAACCCCACTATGCCTAGCATTTCAAGAAATAGAAATGACAGCTTGTGCAATCAACTTTACAGGGATTAATTAACAGTAAGAGATGCATTCAAGTTCCGCACATTATATATATCACCGATCAAATTAATCACCATATATATAAGACATATGAATAACCAATTTCAACACACCAATCTAATATATATATATATATATATATATATATATATATATATATATTATCGCCATTAAATTGACATTGACATCGAGAAGGTAAATATACATTTTGAGGTCTATTTAACGGTAAAAACATGTACGATCTATATGCTAAATATACATTTTGGGTCTATTTCATGACCAAAACATATAGAGCTGTCGGCACAATATTGGATGCTGCATCCCCTCTCCCTCTCCCTAAATAAACTTGACACCTTAATAAACTTGACACCTTATAAATAAGCTCGTCCATTAAGACCTGCACCTGCACTATATCGGACGCTGCATCCCCTCTACCTCGCCCTCTCCGGCTCCCTCTTCTCTAATTTTTCCTACTCGTCTTCGTCTCAGTTGCAAAGAGAAATTACAAGAGTCGAGTCAGCAGGCAAAACAAACCGAACAAAGGAGACAACCAAACGTACCCGACATGGCCGAGGTACATAGCTTTTTACAACAAGGAACGCTTCGTCAACATATCGCAGCTGCTTTTACTTCATTATATCATTTTCTATGTCTTTCTGTCAAGGTCTTGGAGGAGTTGAGACAAATGGTTGACATCGGAGTTCCGATAGTGGCCATTAACTTGGTGGGCTACCTCAAAAGCTTCGTCTCGGTGGTGTGCATGGGCCGCCTCGGCGGCCTCGAGCTCGCCGGCGGCGCTCTTGCCATTGGATTCACCAACATCACCGGCTACTCTGTTCTCTCCGGCCTCGCCATGGGCATGGAGCCGATATGCGGCCAAGCACTCGGCTCCCACAACCTGTCATTGGCCACTCTCACCTTGCACAGAACCATCGTCTTGCTCCTTTGCGCCTCTGCACCCATCGCCCTGCTATGGATCAATCTTGAACCAATCATGCTTGGACTGCACCAAGACGCCAACATTACAAGGGTGGCGGCGCTTTACTGCGTCTTCGCCGTGCCGGACCTGGTGGCGAACAGCCTCCTACATCCGGTGCGCATCTACCTGCGATGTAACGGCTCCATACGGCCGCTCATGTGGTGCACCACCCTTGCCGTTCTCATCCATATCCCCCTCGCCATCTTATTGGCTTTTTCCCTCCGTCTCGGCGTTGCCGGCGTTGCCATTGCCGGCTTCTGCACCAACTTCAACACCATTTTGTTCCTTCTCTTTTACATGACGGAGGCGAAGAGTGCTACCCATATTGGGTCACTCCCTAATAGGAGCTCGCTAACCGCCGCTCCTCCGCCATTCGAGGCAGCCGCGACCAATGCAGGTATTAATTTACTACCGCTACTCAAAGTTTTGTTAAGTTTGTTTTGGAAAAAAAAAGTTCTGTTAAAGTTTGAGGAAGAGACTGCCACCCCGTATCGGCCGAGCTCTTTGGCTCCTCACAACTCTCGTGACGTGGGTAATTGAATAAATTATAATAATTTAATATTTTTAATATATATTATAATTTATTTTAAAATATATATCTTATTTAAAAAAATTATAATTATTAAAATTTTTAATATATTTTTTCAAGACAGTTGTATAAAATCTTATTAATATAAAATTAAAAATTAAGGTCAATCAAGTTCGCATTAATGACCTATCATAAATAAAATTTTATTTTTTTATTTTTTTAATAAATTGAGGTTAGTAACATTCAAATATGTGACCTTTTACAAAAAGTATTTTTTATTATATTTTTAAAAAAATACTTATATTTTGATTGATTAATTTTTTTTATTTATAATTTCACGTCATCCCTTTTTATTAATAAGAATATATATATATATATATATATATATATATATATCACACATACAAGTCTTTGTGATTGATAATATCAAATCATCACATACAATAAAGAGTTAACACCTGTCATTATAAGACCTTGCAATTATAAGATTATAATACTTGATAATAAAATGAAAACGATACCTAACATTTGGTATAAAAATTTAAAATTTACCAGCCTTTACAGGGTCTTAGGAGGCAAGCGTCGTGACTTGACGTTGCACCTGATTTATTTTACGGTATCCATGCCTACCGTGGATAAAGGAATAGCAAATGAATATTTATATGTCTGCATTAATTTGTCTATTACAATTGCCAAAGCCATCCCCCTAAATGGGGACGGTCGTGGGTACCCGCATCCCCATATACATGCGCCATCCCCCAAAATGAGGACGGTTGTGGGATACATCCCTTCGCATATGGGGGACGCCAGCCATGTACACTCATAATTGTTAATATATGATAGCACCTGTGCCCTTAATTAGCTAGCTTAGGTACTATATACGTAAAAAATACCCTAATATATATACATATATATATATATATGTATATATATAGATAGATAGATATATATTATCTTTTCTTTTACGGAAAAATCGTCACTTATTCTTTTATTTTGTTTTTAAAAGTAAAATTAGTGTGGTCTTTGGCATCTATGATGTTATTAAGTAACAGCAGGGAAAGAATGGATGAGTCTGGTAAGGCTAGCAGTGCCGAGCTGCATTGGGGTGTGCCTAGAGTGGTGGTGGTACGAGCTCATGACCCTCCTCGCCGGCTACCTCCCCAACCCCCACGTCACCTTGGCCGCCGCCGCCGTCCTCATCCAGACCACTTCCCTCCTCTACGCCCTCCCCATCTCCCTCTCCGCCGCCGTCTCCACCAAGGTCGCCAAGGAGCTCGGCGCCGACCGCCCCAACAAGGCCAAGCTGGCCTCCGCCGTCGCACTCACCATGGCCGCCCTCGTCTCCCTTCTCGGCCTGACATGGACCACCCTGGGGAGAAACATGTGGGGACGGATGTTCACCTCTGACCAAGCCACCCTCAACCTCATTGTCGCCGTTCTCCCCATCGTCGGCCTCTGCGAGCTCGCCAACTGCCCGCAGACGGCCGGCTGCGGCGTGCTCCGGGGCGCCGCCCGCCCTGCCATCGGCGCCGCCATTAACTTCTACTCCTTCTACCTCGTGGGCGCACCGGTGGCGCTCGTCCTCGCCTTCCTTCTCCACTTGGGCTTCATGGGTCTCTGCTACGGGCTCTTGGCTGCGCAAATCACCTGCGCCACCTCCATTGGAGCTGCGATTTATTGGACCAACTGGGAGGACGAGTCTTTGAAGGCCAGAGATCTTGTGGGGAGGCATGGCTGCGAACGAGTACTCCATGATGATGAAGAAGTTGGATTGGCCAACAACCCAGAAGAGACGGTGATCCTCAAATCCATCGACGAGCTGACATGATTTCAACAATCAAATTATTGTTACTGCTACTAAAACTATAACAAACATATATTAGATGACTGTGCACATGGGGTGCCTTATATTATATATACTAATTATTATTATTATATAAATATTTGAACCAAGAAATCGAATGTTCATTGGTTGTATAGTACTGTTTTGATTTTTTTGTTGTTGTTGTTGTTGTAATGTATGGTTATGTTTTTGTGTTTGTATAAATCTTGATATTATTTTTTATTATAAAATCACTTCCCGTTAGTTGAACTATTTTATTTTGGAAATTTTTATACTATTTCTTCTTGTTTATTTAGTCTTTTTGTTTGATATATATAGATATATAATTACATTCATATTTTGAGAATTATGCTACAGTTATTTTATATAATGTTGTAAACTAACTAAATTTGTATTTCATATATATATATATGGTAAAGGTCTCCTGTGCAAGAGGCAGGAAACCCTTACCTGCGTCAGGATAATCTAGGCCGTCCGATTATGATCGAACGGCCCAGATTTGATAAAAAAATATTTTTTTCCACCACCCCCTCCTTCACCGGCGGCCGGGCGGGGGTGGGCGAGGCGTGGCGAGGGCGGCGTGGGTGGGCGGAGGAGAAGGGGGGCCGCGGCGTCTGGGATCCGGCCGGGCGGGGGTGGGCGAGGCGGGGCGAGGGCGGCGTGGGTGGGCGGAGGGGGAGCCTCGCGAAAGGATGGCGGCCGGGAGGGGCGACGACGCGGCAGAGCAGCGCCGCGCCCAGATCTGGCCGCCGCCAGATGCGGGCGGGCAGCCGCGACCAGATCTGGTCGGGCGACGGCCAAGTCCGGCCTGTCGCGGCCGGATCTGGCCGGCGGCTGCCCGCCCGCATCTGGCGGCGGCCGATCTGGCCGTGGCAGAGGCCGGGGCCGTGGCTGGCGTCGGGGCGGGCGCCGGGGCAAAGGGTCGGCCACCCTCCCCTGCCACGGCGGCGGCGCTCCGCCTCCGCCCCTCCATGATCTGGACCGTCCTTTTAATCGGACGGTCCAGATCAAATTAAAATTTTTTTAAAAAAAACACTAATAAATCTGGGCCGTCCATGTAATCGGACGGCCCAGATCATTGTGGCGCAGAGAGCCGATTTCCTGCCTCTGGCGCAGGAAATCGGTTCTCATATATATATATATATATACACACACCATATATATAGCTTATACATGGGCTACACATTTAATTCACACTTTCTTTAACAGGTACCACATAATAAGGTTTATATGCATATACATTAGAGTGCATGACCAAGAGAGATTGATAAATTTTTTCGCTTTTTGTCATCAATATATCTTTTTTTTAAATGTAAAAAATTAGTAATTTTTTAAATTATTTTTTATTATATTTATTTGGATATTTAAAATAAAATTGTCAGAAATATTAGATCGAATTGAAATTTTATAATACTATTATTATTTGTTTTTATATTTATTGATGTGAGTTTTGAGTAATAGAACCCAACAAAATTAGTTCAAATAAAAAATATAATTCATAAACATAAGGATATATATATATATATATATATTTATTTATTTATTTCTTTCTGTGTAGGAATGTTGATTGGTACTTTCTATGAGATTGTTCAGCAGGATAATACTTGTAACCGGGTTCCTTAATTTCACTTCAGCAGTCCTTTATGTTGTCTCCTAAGGCCACACAGAACAATGGCAGCTGCTGTCAGGTCTAACGTGATAGGAGCCCATGACATCCCTCATGGCCTTAAAACTCAAGGCGCTGTAAATGGACTGAATAATGAAACGATCGTTCCTGAGCCAGCATTGAAGCACGTATGCACGACGAATCATGAATACCACTAGCAGCTGCATTTTGTCGAGTATCTTGTTGAAGATTCTACTGCCAAATGACCTTGTGCATTATCCTCTATTTTGTATTATTAAGTTAGTGGCATTCTTGTCAATCATCTTGCAATTTTTCAACGAAACTTGCTGGGTAATTAACATGAGGATAGTTATATATGTCATGGAATCTGTTTTTTTCTTTTAATGTCTTGGCCTTTTGATATTGACACATTAGAGAAATTTCTAAGGTCTCGCGAAATAAGATGTATTTTTGTAATCAAAAGTCTAAATTTCTTCTCATGTAAGCTGCCTGCACAGTTGTGCCACAGTGTATCATGTAATCGTTCCAGTTTTTCAGAAATCAGAAGTAGAGATGAAGAAGGGGGAAAGGGTGGAGGCCATGGAAGACGGAGCGGATCTGAAAAGGTGAAAGAGTTGGTCTAGGGGATTTCGTAACATTCCCAAAACAACCTTATTTCTAAGACAAGAGGGTTGCAATATTTATACTTGCCAAACTATAATCAAGCCTACGACACTTAAAACCACTGTTATTGAAGTCCGTCAAATTATACAGTATCAACTTAGCGACACTAGTAAATCTGTGAGTTAAAATACGCTCGTCATACACTCCAAATTACCTTGTCCTCAAGGAAAGTAAAATTGCTGCGGTAATAGAGTGTCAGCCTATTCCACACTTCCAATGCCATCCATTGATTTTTCTTTCTTTCTTTCTTTCTTTTTTCGATTAAAAACAACCACGAAGCCTCCATTTTGCAAGCACAGAGCCGCATGAACAACTTGTTGAGTTCCACAACCCTTTATCGTCACTCCATTCTTTGCTACCAGTTTTGGCTAGTAGTAGACGATAACGACATTAAGTGGTCTGAGCAACATTTTATCGTAAAGATAGTCATTTGAGAGTCCGGCAAAACCTTTTCTCCATTTTCCTTATTTTAAAATCAAACAAAAAATTTTTTGTAATAAATTATATCTTATCAGTTGGTGTTGAGATGTTCATAAACTGTAGTAATTTTTCATAGTCGGTAAAATTTAAGATTAAATAAAAAAATATTTTTATAAAAATTATAGCTCTTCAATTGGGTGGCGAGATCTTCGTGAGATATCGTAGTAGTTTTTCAGTTTAGTGTTGAGGTGGATGCTTATGACGGAAAATTGAAGCGGAAGCGATGAAGGCTAGATCAGTCTTCCAACCCTTTGAAAGGGAAGGCTGGTGATTTATCTTTCCATACAAAACATTATCTTCTTCATGGGGTGAGCTTTAAAAATTTCATCGTATGAAACTGAATAAGCTCTTACGGTGGTAATAAACCCAACCCTCAGTTACATGAACTATTTCCTAGAATATATGCTAGAACCGTTTTAATTTGTGGCAGCGACTTGCTTACGCATTTGAATTATTTTTCTAGAAAAAAGAAAAAATGAATATCAGCATTTCATGCGTCTGGCATGAATTAATTATAAGCTAAATTTAGTCTCACGGAAATTTCTTTTTTCACGTAACCACGTTACGTAAAGAGACTTGGAAGGTTCTCCTAAATACATCATCTTCATCACTTCCACGCACTCCTCCTACGTATATATACACAATACATATATATGATGTGAACATCACTGGCTTTTCCAACTTGTATAAGAGGAGTTCAAGTGATATATCGCGTGTTTCACCAAAATAACAAAGATGCATATCATCAGACACAAACAAATCTTTCCATCTTAAACGAAGTGGACAATTTGGTGCTGCCCCCACCATAAAATCAATTGCCCAAATCTCCTGCCACATTCACTCGCAGCCTAGCCTCAATGCATTTACCATCATTTCTGCAAGAGTTTTAAGGACTATCTTGTCCTGCTGCCAAACCATTTTTTCAGAACAGCTGCTGCCATATATACCTATTGGTGATTACTCGACTAGTTAGCCTATCCACTCCTTCCATCTCAACGTAAAAACATTAATTAAGTTTGGTGTAACAATTCAATGAGAACTGGCTACTTCAGTTCTACTAATGCTTCCAAGTTCCATCCAGTGGTCCATACTGTGCCTTACTATATGTCTAAATCATGGTTGTATGAATCGGAATCGGAATCAAAATCGGTTTTCCAGTGAGTCGGAATCGGAATCGGTCTGAATCGGCCAAGAATCGGTTCAGTTGAATCGGTCCAAATTAATTTAATCGGTCATATATAATAATTTGACAATTTATAATATAAATATATTAAAATTAGGTATTGATGTTATTTTGATATTATTCTATATATTATAGTTTCTGATATTTTTAAATATTTTTTAAGATTTTTTTAAATTATTTAGAATTAATTATTATTTTTGACTCGAGTTAGACTCGAGTCAACTTTTAATTACGAGAATGCCACTCTTTACCCTCGCCGCCGCCGCCGGCCCGGTCGGCGGCGAGTCTCGAGGCGGCGATGTCAGAGGATGTCGGCAGCCCGGTCGGACGAACAGTCGGCGGCCCGGAGCGGCGGCGAGGCGGCCCGGAGCGTCGGCGACGGCCCGGAGCGGCGAGTCGCGGCGATTCGTGCGTCACAGCCCGATTCGGTCCGGCCACACTTCGGCGGCGACGTTGCGAGGTCGGCGGCGAGGTCGGTAGCCCGGTCGGCGGCGAGCCCGGAGTCGGGGAGCACGGCGGAGGGCGGAAACGGGGCGGCGGCGGGCGGACGAGCGGCGGCGGCGCGGGAAGCGGGTTTGATTTTAGGTTTTTAAAATCCAAATTACCATTTTACCCATGCTTAAATAATTTAATAAAAATCATACCTAGGGTATTTTAATAATTTCATTAAAAAACCGATTCCGATTTAAATCGGCCGATTCCGATTCCGAGTTATATCGGTCGGAATCGGCCGAACTCGGCCGATTCCAGAGCCGATTCGGGGCCGACCGAGTCGGCCCCAAAATCGGATCGGCATCGCGCCGATCCGATTTAAATCGGCTGATTCGTGAAACATTGGTCTAAATGCATGCCCACATGTGATGATAACATACAACAAATGCACTTGCATTGTCATTCCCTCCTTGTCTCCTCAATTCCAACCTTTTAACACTGTTCGGACGCACAGTTTGACACCAACTCCTGCGCTTCTTCTAAACCCACCGACAGAAAAACAGCTCAACAGAAAATTAAACCTAGCTAAACTTAAGGAGGACGGTTTCTAAATTGTACTACTGGCCTCGTAACTGTAAATGAGATGTGTGTATAAAGTTGCAAAAGAACTAAAGTAAAAACAGACCTGGAATCACAATAACTTTGGAGAATCTGCTAACCCATTTCACAATATAAATTTGTAGAGGCCAAACAAATATTATAGCCGGCGAGGGGTAATGTTAGGATTTAAACAAGCCAAACATGTTCGCAAGCATTTTACCTTCAACTCAATTTGACTTGAACTCATGTTCATTAATTTTGTGATCGAAAAAATAAATAGCTTGTTGAACAATGAATAGAGCTTTAGTTAAAGAATATTTGGCTCAGCTTGACTCGAAATTTAAATTTGATGTGTTCAAACTTGAAAAAATACTTAGCTTGACTCAGCTCATTAATACTATTGAGGTTATATTGAATTTATATAATATTGGAAAGAAAATTTTGATCATATATAAATCAAGTATGAGCCATAAACATTCGCTCGGCTCAAAAACAGAGTGAGCTGAACACGAATTAAACCCAAACACTATAAATTTTAGACAAATTTGACTCGACTCATAATACATCAAAATTCGTCAAACACTCTAACAAACTTAAATATACTTAGTCAAAAATTATGTTAAATTCAAAAACATCTCTATTTGACTCCAGTTAACTTGGCTCAATTCAATTTAACATGGTTCGATTTGACTCGTTTACACCCTCTACGCGGAGGGAGCACTGCAAATTAAAGTCTCTCGTCGTCCTTCTCCTACTCCTACTGCTCTGTCGTTGGCCCACACTCCACCTTGCCTCTTCCCTCACCCCAAGTTCCAACTCTCTTTATATTTTTTGATCTACACTAGCAGCTCGTAGAATAAAACGTTGCCCTCCCGAGTCCGCCGATTTCTATCATCTTCCTTTGCTCTAGTTGTCTCTAGACAACAAGAATGGTGGGACTGAGTATTGTTCTTGAATCCAACAATAGCCCACAAGTAATCAGCAAAGTCTCCATCTGTAGCCCTTCTTCCGGGTCTTCTCATCACTACTCCAATTCTCTTACTGCCTCCAATTTCCTGGACGTTTGTTCTCTCTGCAAGAAGAAGCTATTTCCCGGACAAGAAATCTACATGTACCAGTAAGGGTCAATCCTGCTCTTCCTAGTCTATCAAACGGTCAAACTATTCTTGAATTTTAATCTTCATTTATGATCTGAACTTGCACCAAAAGTTACACGAAGCTCAGCCACTTTATTTTTATTTTCTGGGTTTTACAGAGGAGACAGAGCATTTTGTAGCTCAGAGTGCAGAAGTATACAGATATTCTTGGATGAAGAAAGAAAGGCTGTTTGCCGGTAAGAACTGCTGCTATGTTGTTGCTTATGATGCCCGTTCTCTCCCTTTCGCCGTGAAAAGCACCAGTAGCAACCACAGTTGTTTCTTCTCAGTGATAGACACCATCAATCAAATCTTTAAATATGTCGTACACGAAGGTGAGGGGAAAATAGAACTGACTTGATACAAACATATGGGCGTCCTAAGATCTGCTAAAGGATGATTAGAGAGAACAATTAGTGTTTTCACCTTGTCGGTCTATCCAATCCCTTGTCATGTAATGTAATTTACGAAATTTGAGAGTTAAGTTGTTTTATCTAAATACCTGCTACTAGTCAGATGCCGGCAGCGCGATCTTCTGTTCCTAACACCTAAGAATTAGAAAGCATGCCAGTTAAATGGTGAGGAAAAAATAGTTTCATTTCATCTCAGCTTCTCGTATAATTATTCTTAAATCTAATAGAAATGTTTACAACTCAAACGCGTATTGAAGTGAAGCTTTCAGTAATTTGCTTATTTATCATCGTTTCATTTCGCTCTTTTATGTGAAGAGCATGCATTACGGTCTTTTAGGTTGCAACTATCAAGTGAGAAACAGTTAACTCACTATTCCCACCAATAAAAAGTAATGCCTTAATTTTATACCTAGCAAACACTGACCCCTGCTGGAATGTAAGTTTGCCCATAATCCTAGAACTAAAATGGTGAAAATTCAACTTCAAAATGATATGTCAGAATCTTCACCCAAACTCAAGATTCTACGGCTCTAGGAGGATCACTAGTGACTCACAACTCACAGCATCCGAAGGCATTACCACATTTCACAACACCACAAGAGAGGTCGCGTCGCATCTAGCCGCACTTGTAATCAGAGAACCATTGAATCCCAAAACCGACCAGGCAAGATACGCTACTTACCTGCGAGTAAGGTCGTCGTCACATGATGTCGGTAAAGTTGGGGGCATATTGTTCGCGACAGCAAAGTTCAAAAACCACAAAATAACAAGAGGGTGCAAGCAGCACTTCTGCTAAGAATAGTTGATCCTGCTGTGTCAAACAAATAATGATCATATGACGTACTAGTAAATACCAGAACATTTTAAAAAGAACGTAAATGCAGTCGTAATTGAAAAAATTTACATCACAGACAAATTGAAAAGCGCAAATTCCAATATTTCATCTAAGACAATGGAAAAAAGTAGATACAGAACATTAAAAAAGTAGAAACAAGCCATAATTAATCTGCTACATATGTTCATCTTCATCATCAGCCCGACTTGAATAACAAGATTGCCTTTTGGTCCAAGTAAAAATACACGAAATGATTTGTCTCATGAGTCACATAAGAACCTGGGTACAAAAACACAAAAGAAACAAGATGGGGACACTGTAAACTTCATACAACATTCATGTTCCTTAACATGCCAAAGGAATAGATAACCAGCGCTATAGAGAGTTGTCATCATCATTATCTTTGTCTTATCATATTATCCCAGCTCACCAACATGAATTTTACCTCACAAATACTATCAACATTCACAATCTTCAAAAGTACATTGAGTGTACACTTTGGTTTAACGTTAGAGTAACTAAAGGTGTTCAGTCATCACCCAACAGTTAAATCAATTGAAGCCATTTTTCAACCAAACGTGATCAACAATGTTGGGAATCATTCAATCCCACTATGTAAGATTGAGTTAGTATAAAAAGGTAAAAATTATCCAGTCACAAGACAGCCTAATTCAGGGTGTTTGTGCGTGGACAACTGAACAAGTGAAGCTTTGTCCACATTTGGCACAAGAACCTGCATCAATTTATCATAAGCAGCATTGTCATGGAAGCTTTCCCGTTACTTCATTCCTCCTACATTTTGTCATGTGATGGTGAACTTCCCTCACAAATTTACAAATTAATAACCTGACGATATTAATAACAGTCTTTCCTACCACGATCAGCTTTGGATATCAAATTAATACATCTAAAACAGTGAGAATACACAGCACATGGATCATGGGTAACTACCTACGTTTTAGTATATTAATTTGCAAAATCACTCTAAACCTAGAAACATCACGAATACTAATGCGTAGATGTTGGATGCCTATGCACGGAACAATCAAGCCCAGAGATTGAAGGGCATAAAAATGTGTTAAATTGGGAGAAAAGCAAGTGACTGTTCTCCTCCCTGTAAAAAAGAGAGAATTTTAATGGAAACACTCACAAAATAATGATCCTGAGAGTCAACGACAATGAAAATCACCCAAGAGAAGCAGATACCAGATCAATTTCAAATATCAGAACTATGCACTGCGGGATCGATCCACATATAGAACCCCCACCCCCCAAACCAGCCGAATTTCACACCCATATATTTCCAAACGAACAACAGCAGATGATTTAAAAAATAAAAAGCAAACACATAAAATTAAAACCGACAGAAGATGAAATCAAAGGGGGATCTGAACCAAAAGAGAGAGAAAGTACCAAAATTGCGGCCAACGATGCAGTGCCAAGTCGGGCCATGCTTCCTGTCGAACTCCTTCTTGATGAACTCGGCGATGTCTTTCTCCACCGAGTGCTTCTCGATAGCCTGCAACAGTAAACCCTTCCTCTATCAAGAAAAAAACGAACCTAAAAGCGAGCGAAGACACAAGGAAAGAAAGAAGAGAATCGTTTAAGTACCAGGAGGGCGCAGTCGATAGCCTCCCTCTGCATGTCGTCCCGCATATCAGCACTCTTGACGATGACTTTCTTGGACTCGCCGGCGACGACGATGGCCTTGCGGTCGTCGTCGGAGGCCCCGCCCCCGCCCCTCCTGCTCTCCTCCGTCATCTTCTTCGTGGTCGGCACACACCACACTCGACCTCACTCACTCACTCGCTCACTCGCTCAATGATAATAGTAGCGACGCACAAGAGGCGAAGAGGAGGAGGGGACGCCCTCTCACTGTTTGTTGAGATGCCTCTTTGAAAAAGTGGACTCGGAAGTCGGAACTCGAGAGGGTTCTTGCCTTTGAAAAACCAAATACCAAAAAAAGAGAGACGATGGTGTGTGGCGTCGGTGCACTTTAGCACACCCAGTAATTATTATAGATGAGGGGCTAATGCAATATAGCTTTTCATATAATCGAATCCAGCTTTTCAACTAATCAGGCGGATTCTACCTGTGTTTATTTAGCCCAACAACACCCTAATCTATATATACACACCGCCTACCTGTCTTTATTTTAAATTAAGTGATAGTCTCTTGCGAGGCCTTATAATTAATACGACTCTGTAACTGTAAGTCCCAATCAGCTTCAAATAAACCACTCACCTATTAAATGTACTTGTGACAATTTATTATTTTAAGAATAAGTAAATCCTTTTATTTATGATTCTTTATGTACTCGTTAGTAGGCTGTAAGACCTGCTAAATTATTTTTCTTTCAAATTTATATATATATATATATATATATATATTAAGAATATATAAAATTAAGTTTTAAAAATAATTTTTATATTATTTTTTACATAATAATAATGAATATTTATCTAATTTTAACAGATATATAGTCATAATTTTAACATTAATCTTAAAGAGTAAAAAATTATAATAATTGAATGAAATTTATTTTTTGAAGATTTTTAGTTTGATGTTTTCCCTAATAATAGATAACATTATTTATATAAATAAGCAAATAAATAAAAATCAAAACTATGTAATATTAAGTAGCAAACTGTAATATGAATAATATAATTCTAAATGCATTAAAATTTATCAATATTTTTGAAATTCTCCTCATAATAACGCTTTATTGCAAGACGATTGATAATTCTTAAGATCATTTTATTTTTATAGTAGCAGTATTAACACAAAAATATATAATTATATATACAAAGTAAGATTATTAATGTTTTAAATAATAGTAAGTTTTCTGGGTAGCTGTAGTATATAATAAATAAAAATCAAATTGGCCTAGATAAGAATAAAATTTACTCAATCTAGTTTTCAATAAAAAAACTATTTCAAAAAATGTGTGGCCTCACGAGTTTGGGTTTAGATTCTCTAGTTTGTCTTTCTACTCGAAATTGTAATGCCTGCCAATTACCAATTACCTTTTCATAACTGTTAAATTAATTATAATGATTTTTTTGTAACTTACAATAATTGGGTGTTTTAAAGTTTTGATAGAATGTTTTTCCAACTCAACAAACCAACCGATCTGAACTCACTTACTTAAGAGGATTGGGGGATGACTAACTCTAGTTGCCTCTAATCATATTTAACCTAAAATGACCCAATCCGATCGCCCCTACGCCAACCTTGCTGCCCCTTTGTGGGATTTGGCTGCCTCAAGTAAGAGATGGCCAAAGGTGGCTAAGGTTATAAGGCCGCTTCGAATTAGATCCTCGCACACAAGATGTTTTTTTTTTTGAACTAACCCTAATCCTAACTTAATTAGGGCAAATAAAACAATTCACAAATTTTCCTCTTTTGTAATATACCAGATTTTTTGTAATCTTATGTTTTTTTCTATTTAAAAAGTTTTTACAATTGTATAATTAGTTTTTTTAAAAAAATTTTCCCTAGGCTTGCAGCACTCGCTAAAGGGGCCATTGGCTGCTGCCACCGTCGAGAAATGAAATGAGACTCGTAATGTTTTGATCTGAGAAATGGGAATGCCCTCGCAGAGTGTACCCATTTCCATCAACAAAAGCAGTTGGGCGATGCACTGCATATATTCTCTGCATTAATGGACCACCCTTCCCATGCCAATCTGCATAGCTACCAATCATACATTAAAAAATATGCCACAAAGCTTCCACATTTGAGACGAAAATGAATGATAGTGGCTCGTTCTAAGTCTGATAATTCGAGGGATGAATGAACGAGTGACTCAAATCTTTTTTATGATAATTGCTGCACAAGTTGATACCGACCTTTGGCCATGCGTGAGACCCTGGATGAGCTTCCTACTTTCTGTGAGCACCTGATCTTGACCAACACATTTGTAGCTAATCCAAAGTTAGTGTGCCGCAGCCTTGAATGCAAACAGTTGTTTAGGCCAGTTATTATATATATCAATCACAACAGTTTTTTTGGTAACCTACAGCAAATGTTGGAAGATAATCCCTTTGATTAGGAGGCCCTCGACATTTTTGCTGGAGACCATTATGTCATTTATAAATATCATTAATTTCAAGAGATACAATAGATACAAAATATGCATTAATGTTGTAAAGTGATTAATTTTTCACTTGCACCAAATTAGTTAAGACCTGTTTGTTTGGCATAAAAATAATATAAATAAAAAAAATTCATAGGAAATAAAAATACAACAAAATAAAATAATATAAAAAATTTTAAAAAAATTCTTACATATTTATATGGTAAGAATATAAAAAATAAAACAAAATATTTATTTTCATGTGCACATGTCTCCCAAAATTTTTCTATTTTTATTTTTATTTTTATTAAAAAATATTATATTATAACATTTTTATTTAGACACTGAAATTAAAAAATTTATTAAATTTGAAGACATCCAAATAAAAAATTTTACCTCCAAATTTTATTTTTTTTATATAATTTTAGGACAGCCACCCTAATTAAGCTTCCACGTGCTCCCAACTAATTCTAAAATATTCAATGGCCAATAGTGATATAGCTCTAAACAAGAAAGAGGAGAGACATCAAGAAAGAAACAAATCATATAAAGGTAATCAAAGTTAGACCTTAATTTTTTTATTGAAAGTATTGTAAATTGGCTTGAACTTACATATTTCAGAACGGCTAATTATCTGCATTTACTTTTCCATTGATTGAACAATACACTCACGAAGTGAATCGGTTGTTGCTACTGTTAGGCACTCCCCCACATTTTAAAAAATACAGTCAAATAAAATAAAGATTATTGCAAGCATTATTATTTTAGAGCTGAAAACTGTATATGAAAATGATTATTTTGAATCCGTGATTCATAGAAAATGGGCATATCGCATTCTGAACCGGTAGCCGAGAAATTAAATAACATGAGAAAACTATAAAATTGATTACTTTAAGAAAACGAGTGTCAAGGGACTTCAAAGGATGGAGAAGCTCTAACCAGCTCCAAAGCCTGAAATCAAATGAAAAAAACTTAATTCCACAGTTGTACGTACATTCATAAGCTAATTCGGTTAACAAAAATTTAAGATCAATTGAGGATTTTTTTTAATTTTCCTCATCCATATCTGATTATTAATTCATTAATAATAAATAAGCCAAGACTAACTAGCAGAAAAAAGGCTATTAGTGACTACTCATGCATTCGTTGAAGACCAAAAATCTGGTTGTTAAAAGATTTTGCAATTGGAGTTGCGATCATAATATGCGGTTGCAAGAGTCGCTAATAACTTTTATGACTAGCTATTGCAAAATTTAAAACCGGAAAAACCGTCGTTTTACGGTTTCAAATAATATTGCAATTGTGCTAAGGATTGCAAAAGCGGTTGCTAATAATTTTGCATTTGGAATTACGGTCACATAGCCGATCACAATTTTGGTTAAATCGGATTAAAAAGGAGTCATTGAATTAGACGGATTCATTGAAAATCGAACAAGAATTAATTTACTTGATTCGGTCAAAATCGATAGGTTATTAGTTATAAAATATATCATTTTAATATTTTGATATATATTATATTTTATAGTATTTTTTCATATTTTTATAAAAATTTTAAATTATTTAAAATTAATTATTATTTTTTACTCTAATTAAAATCGGTCAATTTTTACAATCATACTAGGGTAGCTCAGATTTCTTCCGGGGAGTTCTCTGGATCGTCCCAAAAGGTGCCAGCGTCTGTAATCCTTCCGGTTGTGATGTTCCTCAATTCCTTCTACCTGTTCGATGATATCCCACAATTTAAAATACAAACAAAATAACAAAAATTATGACACGCACATAATGACAAAAAGAATATATACACATTATATTCTCTTTCTGATCATAGCGTATTTGCCCATCCCACCATAATCTAATGCTTAAACCAAAATCTTTGCAAGTATAAACCACTTCTATAATACACATGATAAAATTGTAAAAAAATGATGACCGACAAGCCTAAGTATTTGTCCCAATAAACAAAATGAGATCAAAACCATAATCTGAGGCCAAAAGATTGTTAAAAACTTTGTTGGACCCTTTGGGCCTTCAAAAGACACTTAAAACAATTAAAGGAAATTCATAATAGTTGTCACTTTCCTCTCTTAATAAAAAAATCAGTAATAAAGTTTTTTTATTAGCCTGTATATAAGTCACTCGTATTATCCACAACCGATGTGAAATAAACCTCGCAATCTCTCTTTCATACATTGAGTAACTTCAAAACTATCATTTTGACAATCTTATTTTTATCCGACGAAATCCACATATTATTACTTGGCAATCTCCTCTTAAATTATCAGACGAAACTCACAAAGGAAAATTTCACAACCAACGTAGACAAACATCAAAGCCTACATAATTCTAATATTGTTGTTTGGATTTGGTGTTTGCCTATATTGATTGTGAAAGTCTCCTTTGTGGGTTTTGCCTAATGATTTAATAAAAATTTCTTAATTAATGATATCTGATGAAAATAATATTGTTAGACGATAATAGTTTTATGGTCGTCCAATGTGTGAAAGGGAGATTGTTGGGTTTGTTACGCATCAATCGTAGATGATGTTGGTGACTTATATGTTAGCTAATGAAAAACTCTTATTCCTAAAGTTAGCTTGTGATTAAAGAGAGACAGATAACATCTATTACGAGCTTCATTCTAATGAGAAAACTTTATTCCTTAAGTTAGCTTATGACTGAAGAGAGATCGATGACATCTGTTACGAGCTTTCTTTCGTTGTTATAAATCCCTTTTGGGCCCCAAAAGACCCAACACTAGTATCAAAATAATTGTTTAAGTCTCTCATCATATGATGAATATGACTAAGCGAGCAACTATGTTACCAACCAATTAATGGACTTCTCATATGATGAATATGACTAAGCGAGCAACTATGTAACCACCCAGCACTTCATCATATGATGAATATGACTAAGCGAACACCTATGTAACCACCTAGCCAGCATTGTGTCATCTCTTCAAGAACTGCTCAAAAAGTGGTGAACTGAAGTTAAAGATATCAACCCACCTTCGTAAAGAGCAACATAGCCAACATATCAACCCACCTTCGTAAAGAGCAGCATAGCCAGCCATCACTTTGTAAAGAGCAGCATAGCCAGCCAGCACCGTGTCATCTCTTCAAGAACAGTTCAAAAATGGTGAACTGAAAGTTAAAGATTTATCACAATCAACCCACCCTCGTGAAGACAAAAGTGGTGAATTGAAAGTTAAAGATTTATCACAATCAACCCACCTTCGTGAAGAATAGCATAGCCAACATCTTTAGTTCAGCCCATTATCTAATAGGGAATTAGGCAACCCACCCATTATCTAATAGGGAATTAGGCAACCCACCCATTATCTAATAGAGAATCACATTGCTCACCCAAAATGCAAACTAATAGGATATGCTACCTATTCAAAAGTGGTTAACCAAAATTAAAGATTTATAATGTATTAACCAAAATTAAAGATTTATAATGTATTAACCAAAATTAAAGATTTATAATGTATTCCCATCAAAAAAATATTAAATGTGGGATTAAATTCAAAGATTTCACAAATTACATAAGAAGCCACAAAAACATGGAGTTATTCTTAGTGGTATGAAAAAATTGAGAAGAATTGTGAAAGATAAAAAAGAAATTAGTAAAGAATTGTGGAAGACGAAAAAAAGATTCATTGATGAGAGTTTTAATGCTGAGGGAGAAGCATTTGGTGTTGACTCTTTGTATTTAAGATGTTGGATGTATCTTATATATAATATTTTGTATTCATTATTTATAAATATATAATTTTATATGGGTGTATACTACTTGAGGGTGAAGGAGGCAGTGAGGTTATCCCTTCCTCTCTTAGAGAGAGAGAGCCTCTCCACTAAAATATGATTTCTTAAAATATGAGTTTACCCAACAATTAGAATTTGTTCTCTGATTTTAAATTTTGAGTTTTCTAATTAGATTGTTTACTTTAGTTAAAGATATGAGTTCCGTCTAATAAAAAATTTTGTCACATGATGATGAGATAAGTTCTGTCTAATAAAAAATCTTGTCACATGATGATGAGATAAGTTCCATCTAATCCATACAATGTAGATGATGTACCGGATTTTGCTTGGTGTTAATAGATAGTTTGTAATTTATCCTCTAATTTTTGAGGTTCTATGTTAAATTTGTATGTTTTTTATTTTTTATTATTTTATCTTGTCAAGCATACAATAAGAATGTGAATGAAGGTCTCCACCCCCCCCAAAGAGCTTTTGCCATCACGACTTTTTTAAAGAATTGATCCTCATTCAGATCAACCAACCACTGATAATCATAAAATAAATACGAAGGTAGAGAACCTGAGAAACATATTTTGGCAAAACAATCATAGCATAGTGTCGATCCAATGTAGATCCTAGTGCGCAAATGTTGTGTTTTGCTCTCAACTTTGATTTCTTCTTCGTGCCCAAACCCAATAAGCAACCCTTCCCAATGATATTGTCGTCAAAAGAACACAACTCTAGGCTTTGTATATATGTACTTGCCCGACTTTTGATATTTTGAGTCATGGTCCAATTTGAGCATAATTCAGTTTTGATATAATTTTAAATAAATACCGGTCTGAAGTTAATCCCATATATAATATATTTGTTTCAATAAAGTCAAATTGTATTCAGTTGGATTTTAAAATTATATAAAAATATTTTATTAAATATTAAAGAAATTTGATCATTAATTATTTTATTAATACCGGTTATACCGCAATTTTTACCAAGCAAATCAGATTTTTAAAATATTTAGGATTTAAAATAATACAGATTAAATTGGTATACATGCTTAAACCGTACTAAATTTGAATGCGGTGTTTGCTACGCAGGGCACGCTGAGTATAATCAGGTGTGGTGTTGACAAGTGTGGGTCGGTGATTTATAGGTTTTTTTATTTTGTAGCCGAATCGAAATGACCGCAAAGCCGAACTTCGTAAACTTGGACAGCCCTAATCCCCCCGACCCCTCTCCTTCCCCAGTTCTCGACGACTCCCCAAATCCTTGCCGCTGTTCATCGTCTCCATTTCTGACTCCTGAGTCCTCATCGTCGACTCCTCCACCTTCTCACCCTGTTTGTGCCCAAATCCTTGCCTCCTCACCTCCTCGAGTAGGAAGATTTTTTCGTCGATATGTAACGGGGATGATTTGTGTGTGGATGAATTTGTGGTTTTTCGTCAGGAGTGCTATGTACTGGATTTATACCTGTGTGGCGGATTCTGATGAAAAGGAAGCTCATGTTGTTTATAAAATTGTGATCGTGTTCATTTATTCTATAATTCTATTCATTCATGTGTGAATTTGTTGGCGATTCCGGGGAGCTTGATGCTATGTCGTAGTTCGGTAATTTGTAACCAAACCCAACTGAACCGAATTGGCTAATTTTATCGGTTTGGTTTGATTCAGGCAGAAAGCTCGAATTGGTTTAGGTAAATATTTTTGGAGCCACAGTACTGTTTCATGAATTGGGTAAGGAGGGGGGAACTCGTGTAACTCCTGTTATATTCGAATCAGTAACTCTCATTATGAATGAATAAGTAACTTTCGTAATAGACATAACTTTTTTAAGTAACTAGTAACGGTCGTGGGCTATTCTTCATTGGCATAAAAGGAAAACTCCAATTCAAATTTTAATTCAGTATGATTCCATCATTTTACTATAACTTAGAATTTATCATTTTTTAAATCACAAAGAAAATAAAAATACAAATACAAATATATTTTAAGCTATCTTTAACCATTTTCAATTAAAAAAATTGCTAATTAATAATAACAATAAAGGAGGAGGTGCTTAGTCTTGAGCTGCAGCCAATCGGATCTGATCTAATTATTTAAAGGTATTTAAAATAAACTAATTAAATAAAATTTTAAGCCATATATCTTTCATGACCTAGCTATAGTTCATTTTATATATTCAAAAGATGCGCATAAATGATAAGAACAAGACATAACGACTCCAACACAAGTCCAAGGACCAATTCACAAAGGCAGGTGGATTATATTCTCCGCGTATGTGGTGGATCGATTCGAATATATGCATCATTTTTCTTTGCGTTCCGGATAAGCATCACTGGATATATATGTCCGATATATGACCTGGTGCCTTGATGGAAAATGGGATAGCACAAGCGCAAACCATATAAAAATGTCCGACATAGATCACATATTTTTATCACAGTTTAAAACAGACCCATATGATTTATTTTTTATTGGGTAGAATCTGAAATCACAATCTGGAATTCCTCTACCCAGCTTTCTTTTTCCCAAAGGCGAACAGAAGCCATTATGAAGTTGAACTAATATAATTTTGACTTTTGTGTGCTCTAAAGTCAACCTTTTAGCGCAGACATTACAATGAGGATAGTGGGTGGCGGCTTTAACCGTGTTTTCCTGCGTTGGATAAACTGGAACATAAAATGCGCCCACTCATATTTAGATTCTCAAAGACTCAGATTCTCCCTCTTCTATTTTAGTTCAGAGGTTGTCTACCTGTGGAAAGCGCGAGACTGTTCATGGCTACAAGGGAGCGGCCGCCGGTGGAAGGCATGATAAGGAGACTGTTGGATGTGAAAGGAGGGAAGCAGGTGCCATTGTCTGAGGCCGAAATCCGTCAACTCTGTACTTTCTCTCGCAAGATTTTCCTCTCCCAGCCCAGCCTCCTCAATCTCTCTGCTCCCATCAAAATATGTGGTTTGTTTGCTTCCTTCATGTCTTCTATTGAAATTTATGAGAACCCATTTATTTAGTAGTAAAATGTTAGTCCAAATCATGATATCCGGACTGAGAATTTACATCTATAAAAATAAAGGATGATCTTTGTGAACTATACAATTATAGGTGACATTCATGGCCAATACCTCGACCTGCTACGTTTGTTTGAGCGTGGAGGCTTCCCTCCCGCCTCAAGTTATCTCTTTCTTGGTGATTATGTAGACCGAGGCAAGCAAAGCTTGGAGACCATATGCTTGCTTTTGGCCTACAAAATCAAGCACCCAGATAAAATTTTTCTGCTCAGGGGAACCACGAAGATGCAAAGATCAACAAAATCTATGGCTTCTATGATGAGTGCAAGAGGAGGTTCAATGTCCGGCTCTGGAAAGTTTTCACCGATTGCTTCAATTGCTTGCCGGTGGCTGCTTTGATTGAAGACAAGATCTTGTGCATGCATGGTGGCTTGTCCCCAGAGTTGAAAAGCCTAGACCAAATTAAAGAAATTGAGAGACCTATTGATGTGCCGAATAGTGGTCTTCTCTGTGACCTGCTCTGGTCTGATCCAAACTCTAGGATAAAAGGATGGGGAGAAAGCGAAAGAGGTGTGTCTTGCACGTTTTGGTGCTGACAAGGTTGTAGAGTTCTTAGAGAAGAATGATCTTGATCTCATATGCCGTGGGCATCAGGTAACTAACTTGAAAACCATTCTCCATCTTTGTAAGTTTGATTTGATCACTTTGCTGAGTTGATTCTTGGTTGTGAAACCTGATTAGGTTGTGGAAGATGGGTACGAATTCTTCGCAAAGAGGAAACTAGTGACTATTTTTCAGCCCCTAATTATGGTGGGGACTTTGACAATGCAGGTGCCTTGCTGAGCGTTAGTGAGTCGCTTATGTGTTCGTTCGAGAGACTAAAGCCTGGTGGCAAAAACTTCAAATGCCCAATCTAAGCACATTTGGATATATAGCATCGGTGAAGGTATTGAGGATCTTATGGCCATGTGTAGTTGGAGCTTGTTTTGTTTACATATATATACATATGAAATGCTGAATCGTACATTCTGAAGGTGATTTTGGATCTTTTGTTATTTATCTTAGCAGGCTTCAAAGGTGGGAAGGCTTAACCACAAGCAATGCAAAGCTTTTGGAAGGCTTGAACCAAACAATATTAGATGGTAGATTTAGATGAAGCATCGTGATTAAACAGGTTTCATGGTCTTCATTCAAGGGCAGATCTAGAAGAATCAGTCGACATAAGGATTTATTATTAGTTGTATATTTTAGATTGTTGTAAATACATGTATGTGTAAAGTATTTCTAAAATATGTTATTATGTTTGATTAAAATTACCAAATTTGATCCCACATGGATCTTCATATTTAGTGGAAGGCGCTCACGTTGACTAAAAGTCTTAAAGACGATTATACGTTAGGCGTGAGCATTGAGTCCGATCGAATGACCAAATAGATATTCGAAGTTGAACCGAAACCGAACCAAATTTTTACCAAACCAAAATATTCGGTTCACAGGTTCCCGACTAAGAAATCAAATGTTGGAAAAAAAGGCAAAAGACAGGGTGGTTAGACAAATTTTTTCGCAATAATCTTACAAAAAACAAAAAAGTTCTTTACAATAATAATCTTCTCAATACTTCCCAATCTCTACAACAACCTTCACAACTAACCCAAAAATAGAGATTTGACAATAACCAACGAAAAAAAGAAAAATCAAGCACAAGGGAAAGGTTTTGAGGCGGTGAAAATAGCATTAGAAGCCAGAGGCCAAGGCGTGTGCCTATTGGTCGCCACAGTGACGAGGAGAGGGCAGTGGGAGGAGGAGAAAGGACAGGAAGGAGGAATACGGGAGAGGGGAGGGTGTAGAGCGAAGAGGGGATAAGAGAGGAGACAGAGGAGCAGGGTGGCAGCGGGGAAAGGGAGAGAGGCGAGAGAGAGAGAATGAACGAGGGGGGACAACATCTAAAGAGCCCAATACATTAAATTTAAATATTAAAAAATAAAATAAAAATATTAAAAGGTTAGCTAATTTTTGTCTAAATCAAAATATTAAAAGGTTCACATTATATTAAAAATAGATTAGAGATCAAATATTCAAACCTTTTCAACTAAGTTAGGATTTGGTGGCCAATTTAAAACTTGATTAAGTTTGAGGTTCAATTCGAAAAATCTTGATTTGAAACTTGATTTTAAGTTATATAATCTGAGCGTGGGCTTTTGTACGACTCTTAACTTAAAACACTACATTACTGCATCTTCTCTTACGTGAAAGTAATAATAATATTTTATTTCTAAAAAAAGTCTTTACAACAATTCTCATTAGGAAGGTTATATATTATAAATTTGTCACATGTCGTTAAGTTCTATTACAATTTTATTCTTTTTTATTAGAAAGTTCTAATTAAATATTTACTTTAATTTTGTACTTTTTGTCAAAATTTTAAGTAATTGTAAAATTTTATTCTTTCTTATTCAAAAAATTAAATATTATACAATTTTACTATTCTTATTATGAAATGTTTATCAATTATAATACATATTGAAAAATCTAATTCAAATATGACTAGGTTTAGTAAGTTTATTTTTATCATGAGAACATAAAAAATAAGTAAAGTTTTAATTAATTTATATGTTTATAGATAATCATTAAAAATAAATAAGGATCTCAATCTAAGTTAAATATCTAATTCAAGTCAAATTACATTTAATATTCCTTCAAATAATTAAAAAATAAATAAAAATTATAATTGAAACTAAAATATACTATAAATATTATGTAATTTTCAAACACTCTTGTTAAGAAAAAAAAACCCATGTGTATGTTATTAATTCTAAATAAATTATTGTAGTAATATTATCATACTGTTTTAAAAATATAATTAATTATAATATATATTCAAGTAACTGTAGTGTATATTATTCATCTAGATTTGAAAATTTCTATTTTTATCATAGGCATGAAAAAAATAGTAAAAATTTTAATTAATTATCATATATTTATAAACACTTATTAAAAATTAATAAGAATCTTAATTAAAATAAGTTAAGATATTTAATCCTAGTCAAATTACATTTAATCCTCCTTTAAATAACTAAAAATAAATATAAAATTCTATATATATATATATATATATATATAAACCTATACCATTTTACAACCAAAATTATACCAAATTGAAATATCTTATGTCCAAAATAGAATCTTAGTTAACTTAACCTCGACTCAAAATCAAGTTCAACTAGCCCTAAGAACAGCCCTAAGGAACCCCATCCAAGCGTAATCAATATGGGCCTAATTCATGGTTATGGGCTCCCGGCCAAGCCCATACATGGATGAAAGTTCGTCACGCCGCGACCTGCGCCACTACGCGCGAGCGCCGCCGGCGACCGTCGAGGCGAAGGGGAAGGAGCTCTACTCTGCAAACGCCCCTTCGCCGTAAAGCAGGCATCTTTGTGTTGTTCGAGGCGGTAGGGTGGAAGAATAGCGGTGGAGATGGGCGACGGAGAAGTCCCCACTAACGTGACGATTTACATCAACAATCTCAACGAGAAGATCAAAATCGATGGTTCATTCCGCCTTTCATTTTTGTTCTTTGATTTTTTCCCGCTAATTAAAATGCTCGAGAGTGTTGTTATTGAAGCCTGTCTTAGCAAATGCTGCAAGGGTTTTAGGGTTTAGGGTGTTTGTGCTGTTTGATTGTCCGTTGTACTGTTAAAATAAGACTTGAATGGATGGTGAGACTTGGTGGAAGCAGATAAAATGAGTTCACTTTGGAAGAAGTAGGTAAAATCAACTTCTTAGGTGATAACCACGTTTGAAAGCAGGCCTTGAGATGAATTTGAACCAGCAGAAGAAAAAATAGCAGAGTTTTCAAATTCTTCTTGTGAACTGTGCTGCCAATGTGTTGGAATATTTTTAGCTAGTTTTGGAGCATGAACAATGTGTGATAATGGCTGAAGCTGCCATCACAACACATTTAAGAGTATGGGGTATTGTGGATTGAGCTGGTTCACTATTTTTATATATATATATATATATTTTACTAGCGTCAGTAAATTCACTTGTAATGTATATACCACCCACATGGTTAGCTATGGGTTTCAAACTGACTGTTCTTATGTTCTTATGATATGCTCGAGAAGAGGAATTATATACTTCCATAACTCAATTCATTTTCTTCATTGTGGGCTCTTCACAGAGCTTAAGAAGTCTCTTTTGGCTGTATTTTCTCAATTCGGAAAAATATTGGAGGTTTTAGCATTCAAAACTTTGAAGCAACAAGGGGCAAGCATGGGTTATTTTTGAGGAGGTTTCATCTGCAACTAATGCTCTTAAGCAGATGCAAGGATTTCCATTTTATGACAAACCTATGGTAAGTATATTTTATCTTTATTATTTTTGTGTTATTACAGATGGTATTTTATTTTATTTTTACTCATTTAGGGAGTGTTAAATGAAACTTCAAAATGCTGTGTCTCTTATTCATTCTTCTCTTTCTTTACCTTGGTTTTAATTATTTCATGCATGATCATCCGTAATATGAATACCTTAAAAATACTGAAACGGTAACCACAAGCTTCACTATTACTTGAAATTATATACATTTGAATATTAATTTTAGCTGATTTATCATACTTATAATGCTATAGGTAATGCAATTACTTCCTGCATTTTCAATTCTTCATGGTGATATATCTTTTTTACTGATTTTTATTTGCAGAGGATACAATATGCAAAAACAAAGTCAGATATTATTGCAAAAGCTGATGGTACTTTTGTTCCTCGAGAAAAACGAAAGAAACAAGAGGAAAAGGTCATATATGTTATCTTACTTCATGCCTCATGCACTTCCTTTAGATGACCGATAACTAAGTGTCCTCTTTCTAATACTTCAATTGTTTAAATAGTGGAAACCTTGTTGCAGTAAGTACCCGTTTGGACTGGCCCTTTTCCTATGCTTTCCTCAATGGTTGAGCTTAAAAAAAATAAAGTTTTCGATTTGTATTGATGTTTCTGCTAGATTAAACATGCCTTAATTTTATCATATTCATGATTTTCCTTTGCAGCCTTTGCAGTATTTTTCTTATTCTTGTTGCAAAATTACTGTTTTCTTATTTTTGGTAATTGTATACAGCTGACAAAAAACGTAAGGAACAACACCATGATGCTAATCAAGCTGGACTAAATCCTGCGTATTCAAGTGCCTATGGTTTAGCACCTCCGGTAAGCTTGATGATGATTAATTTCTCTTGCTATAATCTTATTGATACTGTAGTCTTTTTTTTCGTGGAAATTTGTGTTACTTGTTTTTAACATTGAATTGGTGCATTGGTAACCATATTTTTGTTGCCTTGAAAAAAAATAAATTCTATTTTGTGCCAAATGTTGATTCTATTTTTGAAAAATTCCTTTTAATTTGTCCAATGACGATTGCTTTTGTTTTCTTATTATGCAGTTGTCTCAAATACCTTATCCTGGAGCTCAAAAATCTGTCATTCCTGAGGCTCCTGCTCCACCAAATAATATACTGTTTATCCAAAATCTTCCCCATGAAACTACTTCCATGATGCTCCAGATGCTCTTCTGTCAGTATCCTGGCTTTAAGGGAAGTTAGGATGATCGAGGCAAAGCCAGGCATTGCATTTGTTGAGTATGCTGATGAAATGCAAGCAACTGTGGCAATGCAGGGGCTTCAGGGCTTCAAGATAACGCCCCAAAATCCTATGGTGGTCACTTATGCCAAGAAGTAAGTTTGTGAGATAGAGTTAGATATGAACTAGGGAAACAGTGAATTTCTGCGTTGCAATACCCCACTTTTTCAATGGTAGGGTTTCACCATGTAAACTTTTGAATCACCTTATTCATCTTGGATTTAGTGAGCATGAGACTTGTGAGGTAGTTTGTTTGACTGTTAATGCATTATTCCTTAATCGTGGTTGCCAGCCTCAAGTAATTTAATTGTTGTTTCTTGTTATTTTTTTTCACGGTGAGCTACAGAAGTCCCTGGCAAAGTGTTTGCAATTGAAAGGTAAATTGCAAACAAAAATTGTAAGCCATCCATAAGCTTCCAGGTTAATTTTTTTATTAATCAATTGATTAATCAATTATCCACATATCTCTTCCAGCAATCCATTTATATTTACACTTCTAACATGTTCCAAAACATGCACCGAGGAGGCAGCGAACAAACAAGAGATCAAAGCAGTCAACAAAGAAACAAATAACATGGTAGTAATAATTAAATGACGTTAATCTTATTAGATGGCCGGTAGATGGTCTTGAACAATAATGTCAATAAGGTTAATGATATTCTCAGTGAAAATTGGAAGCCGAAGAATTTTACTTTTTTTATTTAATGTAGTCATTGTTTAAAACGAGGTTAGCTACAACCTTGAGTTAATGGTTGGACAGCTCTTTGGGTAGTACTAGTAGAACGTGGCTTGTAATTGCTTAAAAATAGAAGAAGAAAATATCATAAATAAATAATTTTTAATATTTTTTATCATAAATAACCAAAATTTTAAGTTTATATTAGATATTACGAGATCTTAAAATTTTATTTCACATATAGTCAATTCATATATCTTAAGAATATTTTATACACAATATTTATTTTATTAATATAAATACCCTTAACCTAACTTTAAATTTTTTTCAAATATATATTTTTGTGTTTTATAAAATGAATGATATTTTATTTTATTTTTTAAAAAATATTCATAATAAAAATATATTGGATAAAAAAACGTTTTATTTTTAATAAAATGTGAAAAATTTCAAATTAAAATTTCAAACATCTAAAAATATATCTTTTTATTTTATTTTTTTATTTTTGATGGCCTAAAATTTAATTTTCTTTTTAATTGTCCAACAATAAAAAATATATTTTGCTTTCTTATCTCATCAATAATATAGTTTTATATTCTATTTAATATTTATTAGTTAATTTTTTATTTTATAAAGTTAGTAGAAAATTATAAGTTTTATCTATTATTTATTTTGGTATTATTAAAAAAATTTTATGGGTATGTTTGTCATTATTTAAAAAATGAAAAAAAATTGGTCATATTTGATATGAAAATTTTTATAAATGGTTATTTCTGATATAATTTTGTAGACTTGATTATTTTTGGAATAAACTTTAAAATGCGGCTATTTATGATATTTTCCCAAAAATAACGTGACTTGGACTTGCTACTTCTCCCTTGCCCCGCTATTTTTTTTGTCCAAGCCTCCTGCAAAACGTTTTCTTTTTTGAACGAATTAGAAAATTTATGTGTAGAACTTCAAAATGGGCTAAATTTTCAAGTCAAAAGCAATGCCGCTATTTTATAGATTTATACATTAATTACGTTATATTTGAGCATTATATGCATGAAGCTCATATATATAGCTTATATAAATTACACTTTTTATTTAGAAACTTTGCATATAATTTATATAATATACACCTTCAATTTGGAAGCTCATGTATCTAGTTTATACAAATTACACCTTTTATTTGGAATAACTTAGGATGCTCTATTACTCAAAATCTATATAAATAAAAATAATAATAATAAATGTAACTATAAATTTTCAACTAAATATAATGTTTCTAATCTTCTCATCTCCATTAACATCAAAGTAATTATAATAAAAATTAATTTTAAAATATCTATTAACTAATATATTTTTCAAAAATCTAATAATAGGTCATATTAATGTCAATATAAAATAAAATTTTATCAACCTTTTACTTTTAGACTCTTCTTTTTATACATATAAATTTTATTTTACAAGACTTACAAAAAAGTTCAACTCAAATATGCAGCCCATATATATATATATAAAGCTACTATTCGAGGTAACGTAACTCAACTTAATTTTTCTCTACTAGAAAATAATACTTATGACTAATAAGAATTGCCTAATGCCAGGATGATGTGACGAGGAATCGAAACAGGAAGAGAGAAATAATATCCTTATGAGACGATAATTAATCACTCCTAGACTCTTCCTCTTCTTCATATCAGCTTTAAGAAAGCACGCGTTAGGAGATCTTCACAAGTTAAGGTAGCCTTTAGCAACTCTAAAGCCTGCAAACAAAAGGAGGAGATTAACATAAATAAACTCCATGATTGTATGTGCATTCCAGAAGCTCCAGCAAGTTGACAAGAATATATTTATTCATGAAACTATTAGCATACATGGTTCAACTAAGCAGAAGCTACAAATTATTGAATCTATATGACAAAAAAAGAGAGAAAAAACAAAACAAATGTAGTATGATCGACTTCTTTAATTTACGTTAACTCTTTTCAGCCTATAGAAATTTTGTTTTCTTCCAAATCATCTGCAATATTATTGGAGAGTGTCACATCTAAAGCATCTGTGATCAGGAAAGTTGGTTTAATTGGTCATGCTCCTCATCTCCTCTTTTGTGTGACCGCCCCTCTTCTCCACCCGCCCAAAGAGAAAAAAAAAAGATGGAGATCAGATTTGGTGATGTTGGATACAGAAGTCATTGTCTCGGCTCCGATCGACCCAGTCTTTATTGAAGCTCCTACTTGATTGCCTTTCATGATCCTCGCCCACCAGTAAAATAGACAAGGAATTTGACCAAACAGAAGGTGCCAATGAGCACAAAAGAAGAAAGAGATGAGATGAGCTACCTCTATTAAATTTGGCTACCTAACTTTTAATCTAACGGCCAAAATAAATTTTACTATAGCTAAGATGGCTAAGTGCAATATATATATATATATATATATATATATATAAACATCAACTTAAACATGCTATATATATCCGGTAAATAACACAAGTCCGTGATTTGCCCAGTTACACCGGTCAACGCTAAACTTCTCACCTACATAATATAAAAAAATGCATCAACAGTGAATATTATGAGTCTCTAATAATTAACGGGAAAAATCTCAACATTAACAAATAGATAAAAATAGTTATTTACGAGAAATGAAATGCAAAAGTTACTTCTCGGCAATGTATTGATCATAAGTAAGTGGATAATAAAACATAATCATTATCATAGATAATTCTACACATAAACTAGATAATAGGTCACATTGACATGCATATAATATGACTAATAATAGGGGTGGGCATCGGTCGGACAGACATCGGACAAATTATTGTCCACGTCTGTCCAAAATTTCATCGGACAAAATTTGTCTGACCGACTCCCTGGACATCGAATTATCTGTCGGGCCCAAGCAATGTCCGCAGACAGACCAAACCCTCTTCGCCGCCGCCACCTCCCTTCTCCACCACCGCCTGCCACCGTAGGAGGGTTGGCAATGTCAAAGACGGCTGCGGCGACGGTCGCCGGCGGCGGAATCGACGATGCAAACAGAGGGTATCGGCGGCGAAATCGATGACGAGCGGCGATTCTGACGTCATGGAGGTCAGGCGAGGGCGGGGGCGCTCGGGGCATCACGACAACACCGCGGCCGGGCCTGGCGGCGGTGGTGGCGGAATCGACGACAAGCAAAGATTCTGGCGTCATGGAGGTCGGGTGACGGCGGGGGCGCTTGGGGCTACGACTGCAACGCCGCGGCGGGCCTGGCGGCGACGATTGGAGGCCGGGCGACGCGGCGGCGGCAGCGACCACGCAAGGGGGCGGCGCGGCTTGGACGGGGAAGAGAATGGGTCGGAGGTTTGATTGATGCCAATATCGTAAATAAGACTTGACTCACTAATGTCTCGAGTCAATAATAATAACTAACTCGGAATAAATCCTAAAAAATCCATAAAATCAGAAAAATTCCATAAAATAAAATAAACACTACAACATCATAATGACATTTTATAACTAATAACCCACCTAAATTCCGTAACGCGTCCTAATGCGGTAAATGACCTCAAACTAATTTCACGATCAACTATATATAAAATAAAAATAATTGGCATACTCTCATATATTCTGATAACTCATTCTTTTCTATTGTATTCATGATGTTATCATCATATACTTGGGTACGTATGACCCTCATGGCTCGTACACCCGACCAGTGTCGACTCAGTACACATATTCTAAAACATACTCGACTTGAATCGACAATTGAACCGATCGGTTCATAAGCATAAAACCCTGACTCAGATCACTGGTTTTACATTATGTTTATAATGTACATATTTTTTCAAGATGGATCATACAAGTTTGTTATTAAATATCGGACACTCGGTCGGTCTGTTCGGTCGGACAAAAAAATGTCCATGTTTGGTTTGTTTTAATTCGGTTGAATTCGGTCGATCAAATTCGGTCGGACATACTTCGAACATCGGACAGATAAACAAATTCGGACATCCACGCCCACCCCTAACCAATAGGGTCTAACTGATAATTATTGCAACACTATCCGGTTCGAAAATACTCGACAGAGGCATACTTATCTAAAATATACGCTACTAATAGGTGGTAAACTGATATCACATATATAAGACTGTCACCGAGTACTAGAGGTGGGTAATGACCAAGCTTGTTGATAATGTCAGGTATCTTATTCATGTCACGTGCAAGTGAAAAACCGAAAATCGAATACATGTCGGAGCGTGAACATCTCAAATAGTATTAAAGTGCGATTTTAAATTGAATCTTATAATTTCGTAAATGAATCTTATCTTTGAAGTTTTATTAATTCGAAAGATCAATTAAATACCCGTAGGTAATGAGATTCAATAAAATGTCACTAAGTACATTCTATATAAATCAAATCACGTGAGTTAGGTAGATAATCAAGCATGTTCTTCGTCGTACCGCGACAAGCCTAACTCCAAGTGATCAAGCTATGCGGGCAGCTATATGCTCCTCTATGATAAATGATGCAATACATAAACAATCTTAGATATGTATGGTATGCAATAGTAACCCAATAAAAAAATTTGCGTACATGTATATTGATAAACATGAAAGAAGTAAAGTGTCCAAATGACACTAACCCTTGATGACAAAGATAAACTCAGATACAATTAATTTCATTTATATTAACATGGAACAATTTCTAGCCCGCCTCTCCTTGCAAGTGTTAAATCCCACATGTAAGTCATTTGTGATGAGCTAATTAACGTGAGGATTTCTTTGTTATTTTTTAGCAAATGATAGAGTCAATTGACTGTTTTACTTAAATTGAACTTCTTGGGAAGGGCATAGGGTCATCTCCCAAGCCAACTTAAACATTACATGCAATTTCTTCGATCTCTGCTTCTCAAGACGCTAACGGCAATAATAGGGCGATGGCAGCACGGTGGTTGCGGCAAAATATAAGATTTTTTCCCTCCAAGCGCGGCAAATGTAAGATTGGTTTAACTAATTACAGTGAAGAAGACGAACAAGGGCTTTCATGGAGGAGATCAATGTGTGATTGGGCTTACACGCATGTATATATTGACAACCCTGTCATTCTAACCTTCTTTTTTTCCCAAAGCATTTGTTCTAACCTAAATATGGTCGCCTTTTTACATTTTGTTTTTTATCATGTACTAATGTATTACAAGAGCATGTTCTATAGTTGAAAGTTAATTTTTAAATGTTTTATTTTCATTGCAAATTTAAATCTGGTTTTTATCAAATGTTAGAAAATTTCAATTCATATTTTAAATAGAATTATGAAGTTATGTTTTCTTTGTATGAATGAGCTTCTTATTTATTAATTGGAATTGAATTATTTGAATGTATTTTTAATTTGTTAATTAACATTGAAATTTAAATTGGAAATTTTCCATATCTGTATTAGAAAATTCATATCCTACTTTTAATTTAAGTTTTCAAATAATTTAGTTAATTATGAATTAATCATTGACTATGCATATAATATAATGGCAGGGGGTCGTACTTTTGAAATAGTTTTAAAGTATAATTTTTATAATCAGAATTCTGTTAAGAGCTTGAGGCGCCTCCCCACGTCTGCCCGTCCATGATTTTTAAGACTAGCAGGACGGATGCGATTGATTAGCTTTTTCTTGGGAGTTTAAAAAATTTTGTTATTGATGCTGCAGACTACTCGGATGTGAAGCTCTACTCGCTTTTACTTTACTTTGAGTTGTGGGTTTGAACGCCTTTATATGGTTGGGCTACTTTAGTTGATGACATTTAGCTTCAACTTACACAACTGAATTGATTTTTCACCGTTCATACACCCATTAACTTAATTGATTGTTATTTAAACATTTTATTTAATGTTTAATCAGATTTAAATAGTTGAGTACGGATTTTATTAAACGGTAATGGTTGGTTTGATTTGAGTAGTCTAAACTAAAAAGATAAATAATCGAGTTTGGTATATTAAGTTGGGGTACTTAACGTGTTTGGTTTTGGTAAGCCCGACCAAAACTCTACCGATTAGCACCCCTACGAACCTGTAACCCAATTTTTGCGACGCGAGTGATCTAGTCAAACTATCCTTTCTTGCCATTGTCTGTGTTGGAAATTTTAACACAAGAAAAGTTGGAATTTACACACTTGATTGAGAAAGACAAACCAAAAATTATTTTCACCAAAAACTCTTTAGTCTCGAGTCCAAGACATGACATAGCGCTTCAATACAAGATTACCGCCCTCTATATTAGAGCATTATTGGATAAGTTGCATTAAAGATACAATAGACTCTTTTTCGTGCAAGTGCAACAATAAAAATAATCATTATGAGATCTCTCAATATAGTCTCATATATAATATCGATTTGGGTAAGATCATGTTTATGAGTAAGAATAAACTATAATTCTTCACATTAGTTAATCACTTTTAAAGACATAACTTAACTTATTAGTTTATACTTTTGGTTGGGTCGTTATAGATACTATCAGATTTAGGTTTTGTACTAAATAATGAGCTAGATTAAGGACGTTGAGTAGGTTATTGGCTACGAGTCAAATAAGGTGGGTGGATTGTTAGATCTCTCAACTTAGTTTCGTATTTAATAACTACTAGGGTAAGATTATATTTACAAGTGTGATGAATTATAGATTTTCAATTTTATTAATAATTTTTAAATAGATAACTTAGTCCATTAATTTACACTTTGGGCTACATTGTTGAGTCTTCAATCTCTTATCAGATTGTAGGATCAAACCAAAACTCTACTTCAAAATCAAGTTTTTCTTCTAAAAAATAAAATCATTAGAGATGGTCAAGTTTTTCTTTAAAAAAATAAAATCATCGGAGATAAGGTGGGGAAGAATGAGACTCAAAAGTATATAAAAACTCTACTTTTTCCTATGAAAGGATGGTTTATAAAGAGAAAACGACAAAAACACAGCCCAAATGAAAGGGTTTGGATTTAAAAACACCCAAAACCAACAATCCCTACATGTTTTTAAAACTAGAAAAATCAATAATTCAAGAAAAGAATGATCCTATACAATTTTCTTTTAGAGCAAGTATCTTGCGATTTGAACTTACTCCTAATTTGACAAACTCTATCTCAACAAGTCATTATGTTGTCTAAATAAACCGTAACTGTTATTAAGATAATTAAGTCAACCTACTTATAATTTTAAGTACTTTCATCATAAGAATGACTTCTATAAATTAAATTTATAGTACTCCTCCTATTATCTATTAACTTGTTTGTACCTATTGAATCTACTCATGGGATCTCCGCTTGTTAGATTACGTTGTCACTAACGTTGGTGACATATTGGATTTAAGCTCATTTTCCTCAATAACTTATGGATTCTTGAAATCATCGTTAAAAGAAAACTAATTAATTATAATTTTTAAGCCCTTAGCAAGAAAAGAATGATGGTTACTCTTTAAGCCCTTACTAAATCTCAACTAAGTACATTTATTATACAATCATACCTTCATATTTGACATTCATCAAAATTTAACAATTTATATGCTACCATCCCCACCACACAAAGTAATTAAAAAGTAATTTGTGCTTTATTTTATCAATGTTTAAAAATTATTAAAATTATCATACGCCTCAAAACAATTATATTGTGCTTCTAATGACAAAACTAAAATTCAAACAATCATTCAAATGTAACAAAATTTCTCAAGCATCCTTTAATGAATAACTCATTGTTTTCATAGTATAAATTTAGAACTAGATGAGTTATACTGTATTGTTTTTAAATTTGGGTAAAAAGTAATTATTGTCCACAATAAGACAAATAAAAATGCAAGTTTGTAAGATGTAATAGTTATTTTCAAAGTCAATATCATATTTATAAGATTAAGATCTTCTTTTATTGTGTGTTTTTAAAGGCCCTCAAAACTTAAAAAATGAATTTTACTACCAAAAAATTTATATATTATCCCCACTATAGAATAACACATCTTCTAATAAAGTCTTTATTGAAATTATAAGAATTTCATATATTTGATTCATCAAAAGTTTTAAACATCTCATACAAATGTTTATATTAATATAAAGAATACACTAATACCCCTTATTCTTTAAATTTGTATGTCAAAGTCTCTAAATTTCCTCTTGTCATACCAAAGGATCAAGTTAAAACTTTGCTTCGAAATCTTTTTTTTTCTAAAAATTCAATAAAAATCACGTAAGACAAAGTGAAGAGGGAAACTCAAAAACTACGTAAAAACTCTATTTGTCTTGAGAAAATATTGTTTATATAGAGAAAATCACGAAAAAAATATGAACCAAACAAAAAGGTCCGTCGCTTTGTTTAAAAACACCCAAACCCAACAAACTGGCCTAGCTAATGTTATGTTATCTTGTCATTGCCACGTTCCGGAAATCCTAGCTTTTTTTAACTAGATAATTCAATTCGTGGGGAATATTAAAAGCAATTCAAAATTATCCCATTTATTAGATAATTTTTTTTAAAAAAAATCTTTTACGATAGAAAACTCTCCCATAAAATAGTATTTTTCAAAATTTTAAATGAAAAATTAATATTTTTACTATGAATTATCTTTATAAAATTTTAAATTTCTCGTTTTCTTTTATGCTAACCATATAGTGGCGTAAAATAATTTCCTCTCGCCCCCAGCTTGTGTAAAATCTGAGGGAATCAACCGGTCCTTTAAAATACTGACACTAATAATCGCCACTCAGTAAGCAGGAAAACATGGAAAGCGGACTTTGAAGATAAACAAAAGTGGTAGATGGCACTTATATCCACACACACAAATCATCATACATGCCTCGACAATTCCTAACAAGACCACACCCACTTGGCAACCTCATTGCTTATAGCCTCGTACAAAAATACAAGACTTTATACTAAAAACTAGTCAAAAGATCCAGTCCAATGCGCGGGTTATACTTTTATAATTTTTAATTTAAAACATAAATTTAAAACACTTAGATGGTTAAATTTATGAAGCTATTAAATATGAAAATTAAACTTAAATATAAGATAAAACAAAATTGAAAATTGATTTATCAAAAATCTGAACATATTTCTCAAAGTATTTAGAAAGCCATTAGAAACAATGAACTTTGAATGGACAATAATTATATCATGTTATAATTATAAGAGTTTTTTAAACAAAATCATAGAGCTACATCATATTTTAGAACTCTAATTGTAACACCACAAATCTGAGCTACACTCGTGAACCGAACTGGCATGTTACAGGCCCCGGTTAGGTCGGCTAACCCGAACCCAACTCGTGCGGATCTAATCTCGGCGTCTTAAGATGAAAATACGACTCATCATACATGGATAAATGCTCAAAATCCTAACATGATACTATATGAATGACGTGCATGGTAATTCATACAACAATACGATTACAATCAAAATTAATAAAAATTCTAAAATACAACGGATAGAAATCTCCTCTAAAAGTGCAATTAGGGTCCACCCTGTCAAAACACTATATATAAACATATATGCAAACATGTATCTATATATCACGCAATTTCATTCACACACAATCTAATATACTGTGAACTCATTCTAAAACTAGGGTCTCAACCCACAATGCTTCCAATGCGCACTCTATTCATGTTTCACATTCTATCATGTCTTAACATTTAATCATGTCACATCATCATGTCTCAAGTATTTAATCACACCATTCACTATATAATAACATCATAAACACAATATAATCACTCAATCGACTGACATGTGTGCAAGCGACAATAGTGCTCCTCCGTCTAAACTGACTCCTCCAACTCGTGATTATTACCTACATATAGTATAAAAACACGTCAGTAACAAGTGTTACTGGTCTGAAAAATAAAATAACTATAACAAGCTGGCTATGAGAGCAAACTCTCATATGAAAGAAAACATCATATACTCCACGTGAACACTTTGAATGGCACTACTGAGGAGCCACTAGGCTGTAGACCCGGTAGTATCCCGAACTTACTGATCTGCTGCTGCTGATGCCACTCTCGACATTTTCTTACTTCATTTTCTGGTCTCAAATCCTAAGCCCTCTCCTTACCTCCATATTTCTCCTGGCCTTGAGCACGAAGGCCGAGTACTCTCAGGCAGTCGCCTTTAGTACCCTTTGAACCACAAGTCCGGACATGCGCTGTACTAAACAGTACCCGTAAACCTCCACGTTCTCCGAGTGTGAGGAACTCAAACGCGGATTTGTCAGGATCCCTCGGGAATGGAACAGTCCGCTAGTACTAATCCAGAGCCTGCTTTGACTATCACGGCATCCGCTCATGGTACGTGCAGTCGGTTTCTCCATCTCTCATCTCACTAAAAATGCGAAAACTATATATATAGAGGTCTGGGTAGGGATTTATATAATAGGCCCGAAGGCAATTTGTGGTGGATCTTGTTTTCGAAATCATCCTCGAGGGGTTATTAATCCGGAAAACTGTTCGGTTAAATGGCCTGAGTTAAGTGGGATCCAATAAAACACCACTTAACCCGTCCTACAAATAATAAAATAAACATAAAATAGAAAAGAGCGTAAAACAGAGACGAGTCCTAAACGGACTTGGTAGAAGCTCCAAGCGTGTCATCGTGCCTAGGCGGCGAGCTCCTACTCCGTACCTACACATCAAAACTAAATACTAATGCCCACTCACTAAATGATGAATCAAACTTGTCATGATCAGACACACTTACAATACAACATCAACCATAACAATCAACAATCAAAAAATAAACATGTAAATAATCCTAACTCATCCTATTCATACCAATTTTATTATGTTTTTCTAACTTATGTAGTGATCCCTTATCATGCTCCGCTCGATCTACCTCATTAGATCACTTACTATTCATTCGCAATTACTCAAATCATACAATCATCCCTTCACTCATAATTAGGCATTACTCATAACAGTTAATCGAATCTAGCATACTGTGCTAACATTCATCAATTTTGAATGATCACATTGGAGGTAATTATACCTCACGTCGTCGACAATCCGCAACAGTTAGGGTTTCGTTGCGCGTTTCAGAGCTCAAATTTGACTCTCGGCGACATCCGAAGTCGATCAGGTTCAACTGGATGAGCTCCGCGGAAGATCCGGCAAATTCCATCGAATCCGGTTTTCTGGCAAGTTCCGGCGGTTTTCCGGCAACTTCCGACGATTTTTGGCAACAACCACAGGCGGCATCTATTGGCTGGATAAGGGTCATATTGGGTAACATTGGAACCGGCTCGGCGAGCCCGATTCATCTACGACGTTGACGTGGCCAGTGGAGGTGGCGGCTCGCCGAAAATGGCTAAAATAGAGCGGCGGCGATGGGTGACTACATCCGGCCGACCTGGGCGGCGACGGCCTCGGCTCTGGTCAAGAAAAGTCGTTGGGCGGTCGAGGGTGCCAGGGGCGACCACTCGATCGCAGTGGCAACGGTCGTCGGCGGCGGAATCGGTGATGCGACCGCGGCGCTAGGCGCGGCAATTCCGGCATTGTGGAGGTTGGGTGACAAGCGAGACTAGTCGGGGCGGCATGACAATGCTACGACGAGGCCTAGCGGCACCGATTGGTGGCAAGGTGGCATTGGCCGCGGTGGCGGCAGCATGCACAGTGGGCGGCGTGCGGCAAGGGTTTGGGTGAAGAAGAAAGGAAAGGTCGGGGGAGAGGAAGAAAAGGCTGGTGACTAACTTGTAAATATTATTTGACTCGTCTTCGGCTCGAATAAAGAATAATAACTAAGGCGTATTAAATCCTTAAAAAAATCGGAAAAAATCCTATAAAATCAATCAAACACCACAACATTATAATGATATGCTCTACGACTAACAACCCACCCAAACTGCTTGTAACGCTTCCTAATGCAGTAAACGGCCTAAAACTACTTCTACTGATCCACTATCTATAAAAATAAAAAATATGACTAGCATACTCTTATATATTTTGATAACTTATTCTGTACTGCTTAGTTCATGACATTATCATCATATACTTGGGTACGCATGACCCTCATAGTTCATACACACGACTGGCGTCGGCTCAATACACGTGTTCTGAAACTGACTCGACTCGAAAATAATGGTCAAACCGTCCGGTTCTTAATATAAAACCCTGACTCGAATCGTGAGTTTTACACTAATACTATAAGGCCAAATATGACCCAAAAAAGTTAAATATTTAAGGATGTAACAATTCCACTTTTGGAAGTTTACAAATGGCAAAAAGGAAATTATGACAACAACAATTTTCAGAAAATAAGGATGCAATTAAAATTTTTAAACGATAAAAAAATGTATCATAAAAAGATCATTAAAGAGGACTTAAAATTGTATGGAAGTGAATAAAACAAACATAAAGTGGGGTCATCAATAATAAATAACAGTTGAGAGAGCAGAGAAAATCAATCACACACAAAAATCTATTTAATAATGAAAACATTATTCTCTTAATCAATCTACCAAACAATAACGGTTGGCGGGGCGCGGCGCGGGTGGCGGGCGGGGTGGTCCGGGGGACGGGGGCGCGGCGCGAGCGGGGTGGCGGGCGGTCGGGTGGGGGACGGGGGACCGGGGGGGGGCGCGGCGCGGCGGCGGGCGGCGGGCGGGGGGGGGACGGGGGGGGGGAGGGGGGGTGAGCGCGGCGGGGGCGGCTGGCCGGCAGGGGAAGCGGCGGGGCGGCTGAGATCCGCCGCCCTGTCGCCGCCGGTGGCGGGGGGGGGAGGGTGTCGCCGCGAGCATCGGGCCGGCGGCGGCGCGCCGCCCCAACCTTTTTTTTTTTTTTGTCCAGCTGTTGGATTTGAATCCCAACGGCTGGATGGCCATAGCACGGGTAACTTACACATGTGCTTGAGCCTGTCAATAACGGGCTCCTTCAACATTATCGGTAAATATAAACAATTTCTTTTTAATAAAATAAAACCTCACTCATTATCATCCCATATAATTAAACAATCGCCGACAAGTTAATAGCCGCTGCCCACCTACCATCAAAAACCCATCAGTGCCAAAAACCATAAAGGAAATCTACATAGGAGGAGCAGTAATAATTCTGGATATATCTCTCATATAAGCAACCTACCAAGCATAATTTAAGCAATAAAGGCATTTAAAAAGGCACGATTTTTACATTTACAGTCTAAAAAACTTAACAAATGACAAAAAAATTGCTTAAAAAACTTTATGGCCATGAAAGGTGGATGGAAGAAGACGGGAGATATCTTCTAATGGTTTACAAAACTCTCCAATATGATTTGATAGACAGTTAGATAAAAACAAAAATCTGTCATCGAAAACAAATTTAAAAATCCCAAATTTAAGTAACCATTCTGTGAAAATGAAGCGGACTCTAATAAACTGCAATATGAATAAAAGTTACATTCTAATTATATATGAATGGAGGAAAAATAGTAATTAAATCGAATTACACGTGAAAAAGGATAATCACTACTCACAGGTTAATAAAATGAAATGTGCCTACAATTTTAGCCCCTTGCAATAAGTTTAGAATCCAAATCAAAGCAACCATCTTTCAACCACTCAAAGTTAATCTCCACGAACCACCCAGACGAAAGCACAAATAGCCGGAATAAATTAAGAATTAACACGTTAGAGTCTTACCAAGGCCGATAGAGTGGCGAGAGAGTGAGCATAGTGAATATAAAGGTATACACCTCATGGAGTCTGGCCTAGCCGATAAATATGCCGGTAGCCACCCGAGGCAATCTTCATAACTGCATCCGTCACGACCAACAAATGAAATATCCTAACATGCGGCTAATGCCTTTGAGCCGCAGTCACCACGCGCCAAGTCTTCTTCTCCCTCAAAATCTCCACAAATTCCTTCACCTTACCATCATCAAGAAACAAATACTTTGCCTATAAATTTATTCCAATCACAATTGAGGCACCATTTTCGAATACAAAAATCCAATTTTTTTATAAAAAAGAAGTACAATGCTTTGACAACCCATATACATATAACATATTAACAATGTTTCAAACCTGTGATTCGGCATTGATGCCCTATGCTAGGAGATGGTAGGAGGTGACGAAGAGACAAGAGATAGAGCTTCCCCTCAGCACGAGGAGCACATTCATCAGAAACGCTACTGAATAAAACATCTCTAGTGTTATCCCTTATTAATTTTTTGCATACTTAATACAAAGATTTAAAGGTTGAATAATATGACAAAAATAAATGCTTTATGTAACTTATTTTACTTGAATTGGAAGAATAAGGTAATCTAAATGCTTTATGCAACTTATTTTAGAACCCCAAAAATACATATGCGAAAAAAATGAAACTATGTTGAGATGGATTTCAACTGCCAATTCCGCGAACTATGACTATCCTTCCTCCCTTGAGCTAGTAAGATAGTGTGCCAAGTCTAAATCCAATGCATAAATTCGAGAACAAAGCAACACATTCCATCAACTCAAATTCAACAACATAACACACACAAAAAAGAAAGTTTTGAGATAGGAGAGACCAATTTTTCAGGACCAGAGTAGCGAGGAGGGATGGTGCATTCTTGGAGAGGGAAGTAGACATGGAGTTAGTGGAAGAGATGGGGGAAAAATTCAGGAATATCTACTGCAAATAAAAGTAAACGTGTTAATCGTGCTTTAATTTCCTTTAGATGTCTAATACACAATAAATCAAATAACCCGCATCAATTGTGCTTTCATTTGCACCATCATACAGTACTAACAACGCAAAAAAATCAAGTACTTGCTAATTATTGAGATCCCTTAAACTCCATATCACAACTTCCCCAAAAACAAATTCATCTATCTTTCACAAATTCAGAATTCAAATCCTTCCACCCAAAATCACTAAGAAATTAAAAGAAGAAAAACCCACCTCGACCCAAAAGAAGTCTAAAGATGTGCAGTCCTTGGCTAATGGTAAACTACGGGTGACGGGTGGGGGCAAAGTGATGGTCGGCCGGCAATGGCCTCATGCGTATCAATGAAAAGCTTTTTCGAAGGTGATGGCGGTGTTGGGGGAGAACACACAGCTCATTTCTTCATCTTCATCCAACCCTTTTTCAGTGCTCCTCCATTTGAAGATAGGAAACGAAGTGAAAGGGGAAGGAAAGAATTAGGGAGGAACAGAGGATGGCAAGGCAGTAGGGAAAGGGGTGGTTTTTAAAACAGATAAGGCTTTAACTCGTTGCCTCCAATAAAATAATTGTTTATCAGTTTTTTAAGCCCCGTTTGATAGTGCCTTAACTTCAACCGTATTTCAGTTTTTGTAAATAACTACATAGCGTAAATAACAATTGAGTAACTGCAAATAAATTTGCCGCATTCATGCAAACGTGTTTGCCTTGTATTGTCTTCAAAATTTTGCAACGTGCATGATTTTTACCAACTCCGCCGAACAACTGCTAAAAAATGAAACGGAATGGCTCCAGGTGCAATCATGCACGAGCTACACAAGTACAAGCCCAGGATAACTTACAGTAACTGCACCGACTTTCTGGGACAGCCATTTCAGATTGCTGTGTTTTATACTTAAGGTATAGATGGAACATAGAAAGCGACAAAAGGAACAACTGAACAAGCACACCCACAAACACAACCATACGGTCCAGACCAAACATCTTACTACTTCAAGCACAACATTCGGAAGACTTTTTACAACATTGCCGATATTACAGTACCGCGTCCTCATTTTGCCACTAGTTCTGTCATGCCCTTCTTCTTCTACTTCGGATTGAAAATTCAAAAGAGGGTCGTCAGATGTCACAGGTCGTGAGTAGGAGGAGGGCTCCTGGGTCTATTTTCGGATGCCGATGCTCTCTCATAAGCGTCCGACGACGACTTCCTCCGGAAGCGATAAGCGCCTCTGCCTCCTCCTGGTCTCCACCGTCCAAAAAATGGGACCCAAACCCCACCCACAAATCAGTAATCATTCATGGATAACTAGCATATCAAAGATTGATCCAACTACGTACGGCCACCAGTTATCCTTTGAAGCTTATATACGCTTCTACTATTATTCCAAGTGCACTGTGAAAACTTAATGATAGAGTTCCAATCTTAGAAACTATCCTTCCATGCATATTTTGTAAAAAGCATATTCATCAAATTCAAGTGAGCATTGAGACTTATGAGTAGATAATTCATTAAATTTTAAAAATATAGAGGGGGCAATATTGAGCTCGATCTAATAAAATACCCTATCCATCAAACAAGATATTAGTCCCCCTGTGATTATTCTTATAACGAGTTCCAATATTATACATGTCAATTTGTTTTCCAACGTAACTTGTCCACAACCCTCACACGCCAAAACACCACGCACCACTCACGCACAATATATCGCCGCGAATGAAAACCAGCTTAGATAGAGAACTTATTTAAAAACCTTAATTATGTAATTAATTAAATATACATTATGAAGGAGTGATTACAGTTTGTACCTATACAATATCAAGTGATTTCAATTCAAAGTTCAAACTGCGGGAGAAGGAACGTATTTCCCTGCAGCTAAGCCAGTATAAGGGAAGCTAATATCTTAATGTAAATACAGAAAGTATGTATGCCTCAAAAACGAATAAAGCTCATGCCTTTGTCAATCGTCACTTCCAACTAATTTGGATTCTAAAGCATCTAATTCATCATTTCTTTAATATTTACCATTAAAAAGAAGAAGAAGAAAACACAATCAGTTGATAGTCTTTCGTCGGAAAAAGCGAAGAACAAAGAAAAGAGATCGGAGGGTGACGAGCTCACCGGAAAGCGGAGACAGGGAAGAGGGGAGGAGCCGGCCGGCGACACCGGCGGGGACGCGTACCCGGCCGGTCTAACGATGGTGATTCTGCGAGTCACCTTCACCGATTCGGAGGCGGCCAGCCCGCCAACTCCTCCTCCGGCGTCGCACTCCCGCCATCAGTCACTGCAACCAAATTAAACCCCAAGGAGAGACACTCATGAAAGCCAACCAACCACAATACTTCCTCAACGACATCTCCGTCAACAAATCAAACCAATTCCAAACCAGCAGTTCCATTCAGATTCACACAAATCGGAACATCACAGTGGTACTTCTCACGATCAAAACACTGCACAAGCCGCACAAACCGGAACAAAAAAATTCACAAAAAATGTTCACTCACTAACAACAATCTCCACCAACAAATCAAACAAATTCCGAACAGCATCCATCAAATTCACACCACGATCAAACCAAAACAAGCTACTTAACGGGATTAATCCATCCACCACGCATTAAATCAAAGTTCACGATCATAATTCCGGGAAAAATTTTGAAAAACACCCGTCTATGCTAACTACTTCACCCTAACTATCCACTTTTAAACAGATCGACACTATGCACCAGCCGATCATGATCGAAAACAATTTCGAAATACAAGTAATTCAAATTTAGAACGGAGATTTAAAGTTCGTTTGTTCAGTAAAAGAGTTTCCGTCGCTCCACCTTTGAGGGAGGGATCGGAGCGCGGGGAGAAGGAGGAGTGTTTCCGGAGGCGGCCGAGGCCACTCTCCGGCTGTGGTCCGGCCAAAGTATCATCCCAAAGCTTGTCCAGAAGGCCCATCGGAGACAACGACGTCGATATCGGAGGCGGCGGTGGCGGCGGCGGCGGCGGCAATGGGTGAATGAGGTGATATTTATCGACGCGAGGGGGTTTGGGATTGGGAAGATCTGGACCGTTGATCGTTGATCTTGTCGAACGGTGAAGATGTGATTGGGACATCGATAAGGTTGACATACCGAGTCCGTCCCCACAGATTGGGATAGTGCCGGCACACGTGTCCGGGCGTGTCACATGAAAGGCGCAGGCGAGTGTGTCGTCGTATGGATTGACAGTTTTAGGCTTGTAGTTTTGTGTGGGATTTGTTTAATTGGGGGGTAGATTAAGGGTATTTTAGTCTTTACAAATATCCCGCCGAGGAGGGTGACTGGTGTGGATAGGCATGCGATGTAGGCGGTAGGGGTGGCGTGGTCTTCGGAATTAATGGTTCGTACGAAGCATCTTCGACCGATCAAATTTTAATGAATAATAATAAATTAAGTATGGGTATTTGTTTATGTGATCGAATATTGATCGAGTGTCTCATATTTATATTAATAATATAATGTTTATGAAGTTTATATTACGCTATAAAAAATTAAAATTATGATATATATTAAAATTAATTAAATTTATATATAAAATTAATATTTTATATCTAAAATATTTCATACCTTATATTTAAAAATTTAGAATAATATATTTACATCAATAATTATATTAAATTATTTACTATATAACTAAAATGTTTCTAATTTACATCATAATTTAATAAAATTTAAAATTTAGCTCCTATATATTTCTAAATTAAATAAAAAATAATTAATACATAAAAACTTTAAAATAATCTTTTGTATCAAAATATATTTTAATATTACATATATTTATAAGATAAAATATTTTAATTATTAATTTTTATCTAATATAGCTTACTTGTATAAAAATATATAAAAGAGTTAATTACTTAAAAATATATAAAAGAGTTAATTACTTATAAAAATATTTTATAAATATTAAAAAAATAAAAATTAAATATAACATTCTCACATACTCATAATAAACATAAAAATATTAAAATATTATTTTTATTTACACAATTATCAATATATTTTTAATCTTCAACTCCGAGCCGGCGGCCACCGGCGATTGCAGAAACACACGAGGAAGATGGTGCTAGACTGCTACAGCTCAACATTAATAGTACTCTTTGTAGTATTCATTTGTCTTTAAGAGGTAAAATATAATGGCAAATGATCTTAACCAAGACACTCATATTTGAAATTGTTTTTCACAAGGTTTGGGAAGGGCACAGCATGTTGTTACAAATCTGTTATCTGCCTAATGTGAAATTTGAGGGATTGTATTTTATTTCTCCGTACATTGTTTTAGTACAAAAAGGGGAAATGGGTATAGAGTCTAGTGAAGTTTCCTGGTCTCTTGATCAACCAAGCTTATTAGAATGACTTACTTATTTAAGCCTGTGGCATCACATCTCTCTTGCTAAGATCATCCTCATTTAAGATTTCTTTATAAACTATCCTGCTCGTTAGTTCAAAGGTGAGGCAGAAATCCAGTTTTAGACCATTTAGCTGAGGCCTGCTATGCCAATTTATTTGTCTGAATATCAACGTTTATACTTTGTTTAGCTGAATACAAACGTAGTCATGGTGCGTGATATCCATGTCAGTTATATGATGGGTGTCTCCTATTCTTCAGAATTTCAGAAAAAAAATTTGAGATCTTAGTATGTAAGAACATTTGGTTCTTGTCAGGTATGTGTTGAAGATGTCAAAAACTATCAAAATCGTCTTGCTCAATTGCGTAACCTTCTCTTTCAACATTAGGTAAAAGCAAAACGCATCAAGAAGATGAAGTCTAAGACCTACGGAGGTCGCTGAGGAAAGATAAGTCTAAAGAAGCATTAGCCTTTGATGACTTCGATTCTGAAGCTGTACGTGACCTTAGAATAAAGTAGGAATTTAAGCGTGTGGAGGTGAATATTTTTCTCTAAAAGTTAGCTTTCTGCTTTTTGTTTGCTTTAGGAGCCATTGTAATTATCTTAAAAATGATTCTATTTATTTGCTTGTAACAATTACAGGAGCGCATGAGATTGAAACATAAAAATACTTCCAATTGGGCCAAAGGGATAATGATACTTGGCTTAAATACCCAAGATGTGAACACCCGACTTGCAATCTCTGAGCAACTTCACAAACATCAACTTTTGACCATGAAGCAGAGTTCGATGGGCAGCAGCAGTGATGAGATAGCGATGCAGAAGATGAGTACTCTGGTTCAGATGGTGAAGAGACATCTGCCGTATTACAAAAGGCCAAAGAATCAACAGATAAAGTGCTGAAGGAGGATGGTGAAGCACCAAAATCTGGAGTGTTGTCCATACCTTTCATGGTAACACTTGCGGTGTTTATGATGGGAAAAATTTTCATGGTTCATGCAAGATATATTCTTTTGAATATTTTATTGATTAATAAATATCATTATTATAATGTAGCTTGGGGAAAAAAATATCTTTATCCTTCTACTATTTCACTTTTTATGGATGTTTGGAGTCTACAACTTTCCTTCTAGCTGAATTTTCAAGGTTAGACGTTCTAACTTTTCTCACTGTAGGTAAGAGGATTGACAAACAGAAGAGAAGCATCTGTTGATGAAGCTGAAGGAGCTCGTCAACAGGATGATATTCAAATAAATAATTTGGAAAGTGGGAGTGGTGTTGAAAGCCCCAAATTGGCTACACCAAGAGGTAGAAGGGTTTTTGGTAAAGACAAAAGCTTGTCACGAGAAGTCAAAGATAGAGAGGCTGTAAAAAGGTCTTATATGCATAGTGATGATGAGGAAGAACCTGGAGTTGAGGATAAGCATTATGAGCAGAAGATTGACCATGTTGCTGTACAAAAGGAGGTTCCGGTCGATCCTGAGATACCTCTTGAAGAAAGTGATAATGGTCACAACTCTGTATTTAAGATAACAATTCTAAATAATTGAGCTGTTGGTTGATTTTGAGGGTAAAGTGTTTCATTTCCCCCCCCATCCCCCCATTCTTGAGAGTACTTTTATGCAGTCTAAAATCTTTCTATTCATGAAGTTCACTTGTGGTTCTCAGAGCATTGATGACATTGCCTGCAACCCTGGTCCCAGGACAACCTTTGAGGTTTCAATATTTCCATCTGATTTGTAGCATAGGGTAATGCATTTATAAAATTTCCTTTGCTTTTTTCAGTAATTAACACAATTTATTGACATAAATGCAGTTTAAAGATGTCAATAAGGTGGGTAATGGTGAGCAAAACTTCCAAGCCTGCATCTGCAGATGTTCGTCAGGAGCTGATGGTAGGACGCTTCTACTTGATCTTTGCCCAAGCAATTATGAAGGAATATTATGCCTCTTATTTACTCACTTTTTTTTCTGTATTAAGGATGGAGGTCACGACAGTTGCTGAACCAGAAAAGCCTCTATTACTTCCAGGTTGGGGCCAGTGGACTGACATCCAGAAGAAGAAAGGTTTACCTTCATGGATGATTGAGGAGCATGAAAATGCAAAAAGGAAGAGAGAAGATGCAGTTATGAGAAGGAAGGATGCGCAGCTTAAACATGTAATAATTTCAGAGAAGGTTGACAAAAAGGCAAGTCAGTCATCTTGTACATTGGCATAGGCAAGCTAGCCAATGCTGTTCTTATGTAATAAGCTCACTATGACAAATTTCCTGTTCTTTGTCCCAGGCGGAGAAACTTCTTTCAAGAGTACTGCCATTCCCATTTACGTCCAAGGAAGTTTTTGAACAAAGCATCCGAATGCCTATTGGGCCTGAGTTCAACCCTCCTACATCAGTTGGAGCACTTAATCGACCATCTGTAAATTTTTTAATTTGAATTGGTGAAATGGAAGATTGGTGTGAACTTCAGCATATGTGCTTATGTATATATCATGTGATCAGTTTGTGAAGAAGGCCGGAGTCATATCATTAAAACGTTCCAATTCGACGAGGTCAGTCGGCAGGATAAATGTGAAGAAGCCCAGGAAAGAATGATTCCAGCGGACGAAGGGCTGAAAATGGTAATAGAGAGAAACGCACAAAAAAGGCAAAGGGAAAGAAACAAAAATAATATATAGTAATTCTTTCTTCCAGTTAAAAAGGTGTAGCAATGTAGGGAGAGGAAGCGCGATTAGCGTCACCAAAGTCATTCTTTTATAGAATGTTGGCGGCCTAAATTATTGTAGAAATGGGGTATGTTTTGTAGCTATTTAGCATCGCCAAAGGGAAATTCACTAAAAAGGTGTTTCAAGCGATTATTTGTCAATGTCAATTCTCTATAGTTACGAATAAAACAAGCCAAGGAATGTGACCTTTGTGGCCTTTGGTGAAGTGTACGATCCATTGTGGCTTTAGCGGCTTAGCCTTAGTTCACTTCAAGCTACTGTAGTATATACTAAAAAAGATGTTTCAAGTGATTATCTCTCTGTTCTCAACAAGTTAAGAATAAAACAAGCCAAGGAATGTGACCTATGTGGCCTTGGCGAAGTGTACTATCCATTGTGTCTTCTGCGGTTAAGCCGTTAGTCCACTTCGAGCTACAAATTCGAGGCTGTAATGGTGAGCATTTGGGCGGTTTAATTCTAAACTGGCTGTGGTGAATTACGTTTGATGGACAGTAACCGAAATTGAACCAAATTGCTCCTCAAATCAAAAGAATTTTTGGCTTGGTACTCAAATAAATGCATCATATTATAAGTTATAGAAAAGTAGATTGATTTGACCAGTTAATTAAAATTATACAATATTTTAGCCAACATAATCATATAAGAAGTAATTCTAAACATATATGTAATGTTAAGCACAACAAAATTTACTCTAAAAATAGCATAACTTTATGATAATTAATATAAAAAATATTTTTAGCAGTATGTTTTTTAAAAATATTAATATGGGGGGCACAAACAACCAAATGACCAATCCTAAATTGTTTGTGATTGAATTTGACCAATCGATTACTAAATAAAAATAAATCAAACATGAACTATTTTTTATTTGAGTAAATGATCAACCAAGCGATTGACCCAATTAATAAATTCAAGAAATTAGCTATATTTTTAAAGTTTATCACTAAATTATCGTACAAAATTATTAAATTTTAGGCACATTAATCAAATTAAAATTTTTCATGATAATATTATAATTATTTATTCAAATATTTTTAAAGCATAGTAACTTTGTTTTTTTATGATAATTGATATAAGAGAAAAGAAAAATAAAACGGATAGTTATCATATAAATAAAGTATGAGTGTTGTTTTGAGAAAAGTATCTTTTATAAAAGTAGAAATGATTAGATATTATAAAAATATTAATTTCTACTTTAATCGAATTGTTTACCGTGTCCGGCTATCATCGACCGGGGTGACTAATTTTTTGTCCTGTGCTAATTTGCATGGAGATAGACAATGTCTCGTCCATATCCAACAGAAATGCAGCTTAGACCGGAATGACGGAGGTGGTTGTGGAATATAATGCGAGCTTGGATTCGTGATATCTCATGCCCGCAAGCTTCGATACCTTAATTAAACATGCCAGTTTCGATCAATTTAGAGCTGGTAACAAGAAGTTACCAGCACGTTTAAGTCCACCTTCTAGCTTTTTAAGCTGGTAACTCGCCGTGTCCAACCCCAAAATCTGCATCCAAAATAGAACTTGTATGAATTGAAAAGGGTTGACTCCCAAGCTCATCACTCCCTTTAAAACTTCCATCTACAAAACATTAGGTGAAATGGAGGTGATGTACATGATGGACAGAGACAAGGCCGCATTGTTACATGTTGACATATTTTTCTTTTCAATGCGATGGTAATCAGAGCAAGCAGTTAACAATGGTACATCAAGTTTGACGGTTGTTCAATAGAATTGTATAACATGGAAGATTTTTCAAAGAGTTTTCACATAAGCCTAAAATAGGAGATTTGTAGAGGTTGTATCTCTTTTCCATGTAAAAGATGTTAAAACCAACCTTAGTATTCTATATGATTCATGAAGAGAGAATTGTTGGAGTCTCTCATCATATAATGAAGATAAGAAAATACATTAAGTATATAGGAAGCTACAAAGATATAGAGTTTCTCTAAAAGAATAAAGAATTCAAAAAAAAATGTGAAAAACAAAAAAAAGACTCATTTACGAGAGTTCCAATACTCGAGATGAGTTTGGTGTTGCCTAGTCATTTTCATGAGGTTAGTTATATCTTGTGTGATAATATTTTGTATCAATTATTTATAAATATTTAGTTGTATATGAGTGTATACAATTGTATCATTGTGTACTTTACTATAAGGTTTTGCATTGAGGTTCTCCCTCTATCTTTTAGAGGTGGGAGAGCCTCTCCTCACAAGATATAAGTCTACCCAATTAAAGTTTGTTATCTAGTTATAGGTCGTATAGATTTTATCTGATGAAGAACATTGTCAAACGATGATGAGATGAGTTTTTCTTGATCGAGACAATGAAGATGATGCATTGGTTTTGCCCAATGTGTGTATCCATTATTTTGTTATTATTTTGTTACAGTGGATTGTTTGAGATTTCCTCTCTGTTTTGTACTGTATTATTTTATCTTATTAAAACACACAACAAGAAAATGATGGAAGTTCCCAACAAATGGGCTATCAAGCCCCCAATAACTAGTATAAGAACTTTGGTTTGTTGGCGTGTGGAGGTTCATGAAGATGATCAAGCTTTTTGTTTGCATTTGTCAAGATGGCTATTGGACATAGTTAATAAATGTTATTCCTTTTAAGAGAGTAAGGGAAATGTGACAAAAGTTCCAATTAGGGAGAGAGAGAACATTCTACATGCGTCGTAAGGGAAGATGTGTTGATAGGTGTTTGACAAATAATACAATGTAAAAGATTTTTCAAAGAGTTTTCACGATGGGTCTGAAAGGGAGATTTGTAGGAGTTGTATTTTGTTTCCCATGTGAAGGATGTTAAAACTAATTTTGGGGTTTTGAATGATTTGAGAGCAGGAGAATTATTAGAATCCTTCATCATACAATGAAGATAGAAAAGTGTATAACTACATAGGAAGCTGCGAATACATAGAGCTAATCTAGAAGGTATAAAGAATTCAAAAAGAATTATAGAAGATGAAGAAAAACTCATTGGTGAGAGTTCAAATCCTCCGGGAGGAGATGCATTTGGTGTTGACTCTTCATTTTCAATAGATTGGTCATATGTCGTATATAATATTTTGTATCTTTTATCTATAAACATGTAGTTGTACATCGATGTACACAATTGTTTGCATTATTATGTGCTTCACTGTGAAGTTTTGCAATAAGGCTCTAAAGAGGGAAAACCTCTCATAAAAAGGTACGAGTCTACTCAATTAGAATTTATTTTGATAAAAAATTATATATCTTCCTAATTAAAGTTTGTTATCTATTTGGAGAATGAGAGGGGATACCTCTCATCACAAGGTGGGAGTCTACCTAATTAAAAGTTATTTTTTGATTAGAAATTATGTGTCTCCCTAATTAAAGTATTTTATCTAGTTGGAAATTAATTGTGCGAGTTTGTCCAACGAAGAACATTGTCAAACAATGATGAAATAAGTTTCGTTTAATCCGGAGATGAAGATGATGTATTGATTTTGTCGGATGTGTGGATTCATTATTTTGTTGTAGTAAACGGTTGGGTATATTGTGAGAGTGAGTGTGGCACAGAATTACTGTGAAGTTATTTTAAGAACAGCTTACACCTCCTTAAAAGAGAATGATGTAACTTGCCGGCCTCTTTGAAAATTACCTCCTACACCCCCAGGGTGTGATAAATGTTTAAGCTGAGGGCAAACTCAGGTTGCATGGTTTTTGAATTTCAAACTGAGTTGTTGTCAAGTCACATTATCCTTATTGTCAGTGATAGTTAATGATACAACTGTTTTAAGATGTCTGCGTAAATCTTACATGTTTCACATTTGCATGATAGGGATTGATCCTCACGTCATAGCATTTACGGCATTAGCTGGTGGAACCTCCTGGCCGGACTTAGTTGCAAGTAAAATTGCTGCTGAAAGCCAACTTACAGCTGATTCAGCTATTGCAAATAGCACTTGCAGGTATGATTCTTCGAGTCAAAACTCAATTCTATTCAGATGCTGCCGCCGACTTATATTAGAAAAACCCAGGAACTTAAAATGTTAGACCCGCGTCATACTTCAATATTGATGCTCAATTTCTGGTTCTCGGAGAATAATTTTTTCCCTGATTCTTGGCAGCAACTCGGTGAACATTTATGTGGGTATTGGTGTTCCTTGGCTGATCGATACAGCATACAACTTCATTGCATATGGGGAGCCATTGCGCGTAGAGAACTCTGCAGGGCTGAGGCTTTTCTCTTCTTGTTTTCTTTGTCACTTGGGCGGGTTGTATTGCAGTTCTGGTATTCAGGGTGTCTCACAATAGGCGCCGAGCTAGGCGAACCAAGGAGATGGGCTCTGGCTTACGTCTGCATATTTTATGCTTTTCTGGTTGATCTTCGTTGCATTGTCCTCCGTCCGAGCCTCAGGTTTCATTTGAAATATATGTTTTCTCTTACTTATTCTATATATAAGATTATATTTTGATCCACCAAATTTATTGTATACCGAAGAACCTACATTCATGTATGTAACATTTGAGCGGCGATTCAATATCCATGTAATATTTTTTTAGCGACGATTCATGTATGTAATATTCTATGTGCTCAATTACCATATTTTAGTAGTGCGTAGGACGTACAGTTTGTAGGAAAATTTTGAAGGTCCGTGTAGGTGGCATGAATGAGATTTAAATGATATAAAAATTTAGTTTAAATAGTTAAATTTTACTTACTAAAAATGCTATGTATTTCATGTTGTATGCCAAAATTAAGTTTCACATCTAAAGTTTTGTGGGTTTGGGAGAGTCCTTTCCTTATAAATAAGGCTCATCTCCTTTTGTTCTTGATATCCCAAAATTATCATCTTTTTTTTGGTAAATTATTTTCTTCTCTCCTGTTGTAATATTTCTTTGATTATTGAAATATTATTTTTGTAGTGTCCGAGGACGTACGCCTCACTAAATTTTGGTGTTCTTTTTGTTCCTTTTATGTCTATTTAATAGCTATTGTCGAGTATAGTTGTTGTTAATTATTGTGCTATTTAAATTACTTGATAAAATTCTGCCTAGGAGTTGGTGTTTAAGCAGACTGTTTATCTTCCACATCGAAAAAATTTCCTTAGGCCAGTTAATATTTTGAGCTCTTGATTTATTTTAGTATGCTCTGTGGTTGCGGCTTACGCTGATATTTCACATCAGAAAAAATTTCCTTGGGCTAGTTGATATTCCGCATTAACAGCTATTAAATAGACTTCGTAGCAGAAATGGCAGACAACCCAAAAGAATCCACATCGAAGGTCACAGCTTCATCTTCAATTTTGGCAAGAACTACTGTGACAAATGCAAGATTTGCAGTGGAGATTTTTTATGATACCGGTCATTTTGGCATGTGGCAAAGTGAGGTTCTAGATGCTCTTTTTCAACAGAGTCTAGACATTGCCATTGAAGAAGAGAAACTGGATGATGTTGAGGAGAAAGAATGGAAGACAATAAATAGATTGGCATGTGGTACCATTCGAACGTGTTTTTCTAGAGAGTAGAGGTATGCATTTTCTAATTATGAAAGGCACTGGAGGAGAAATTCTTGAAGAAAAATAGTCAAAACAAGCTCTATATGAAAAAGAGATTGTTCCGCTTCAATTATGTTCCTGGTACCTCTCTGAATGATCATATTACAAGCTTCAATCAGCTAGTAACTGATCTGGTGAATATGGATGTGACTTTTGAAGATGAAGATTTGACTCTGATGTTGTTGGGATCACTTCCTTAAATTTGAGTTTCTTAAAACTACTCTACTTCATGGGAAGGCTGCTGTGTCTCTTAGTGAAGTAACTGCTGTCTTGTATAGTTATGAATTAAGAAAGAAAGAAAAGCAAGAAAATACAAAGTGCAGAAGCAGAAGCTCTTTTGTGGATAGAGGCCAATCGCAGAGTCAGAACAAAGGAAGAAGGGGAAGGTCGAAGTCAAAGTCCAGACCAAGTAAAAATGAATGTGCCTTTTGTCGAGAAAAAGGGCATTGGAAGAAAGATTGTCCCAAGCTGAAAAATAAAGGCAAATCTGATAAGGAAAAAGCTACTGCAAATGTTGCTGAGTGTGATGATGCAGACTCAGACCTTTCAATTGCTGCATCAACTAGCAATTCTAGTGCATGGTTGCTAGATTCTACTTGTAGCCATCATATGACGCCCAATCGAGAATGGTTCTTTGATTTTAAAGAACTAAAGGGTGGAATTGTCTACACAGCAAATAATGCCCCTCTTGTCACATATAAAGTTGGTTCAATTCACTTGAAGAATCATGATGGATCAACCAGAATCTTAACTGGGGTTCATTATGTGCTAGATTTGATGAAGAATCTCATCTCTATGGGAACCTTAGAGTCAAAAGGTTTCGAAGTAAAGGCGAAAGATGGGATAATGAGGATCATCTCTGGTGCACTTGTGATAATGAAGGGGATCCGAAGAAGAAACAATGTGTATTACTTTATGGGTAATACAATTGTTGGGGAAGCAGCAGCGACAACAACTCCTACTGATGATCAGGAGTTAGAAGCAACTAGATTATCGCATATGCGCTTGGGGCATGCTGGAGAAAAATCTTTGAAACTATTGATAGATCAAGGATTATTAAAAGGAGCTCGGGCTTGCAAAATAGATTTTTGCGAGCACTGTATCAAAGGGAAGAAAACAAGGGTGAAATTTGGAACAACAATCCATGATACTGAGGGTATTTTGGATTATGTTCACTCAGATGTGTGGGGACCTTCCAAGACAACTTCGTTGGTAGGTAAACACTATTATGTTTCCCTTGTTGATGATTTTTCTCGGAGAGTTTGGGTATATATGATGAAGACGAATGATGAAGTGTTGGGAATTTTCCTAAAATGGAAAAAGATGGTGGAGACTCAAACAGGCAGAAGAGTCAAACGTCTTCGTACAGACAATGGCGAAGAATTAAAAAATGATCCATTTCAAAAGGTCTGTGAAGATGAAGGTATTGTCAGACACTTCACTGTAAAAAATACACCACAATAGAATGGGGTGGCAGAGCGAATGAATCGAACTTTTCTGGAGAAAGTTCGATGTATGTTGTCCAATGCTGGGTTGGGCAAAGAATTTTGGGCTGAGGCTTTGGTATATGCTTGTCACCTTATTAATCGTTTACCATCTACTGCTATTGGTGGTAAAAGTCCATTGGAGAAATGGTTTGGAAAGCCTGCTACAGATTATAATTCCTTACATGTGTTTGGTTCCACTGCATATTACCATGTTAAGGAATCAAAGCTGAATCCAAGAGCAAAGAAGGCAATATTTATGGGGATCACCTCTGGTGTGAAAGGCTATCGTCTTTGGTGTCCAGAAACAAAGAAAGTAATCTTCAACAAGGATGTTACCTTTGATGAATCTACCATGTTGAGAAAGGTAACTTCTAAAAATATGAAGCAAACAGATGGTACTCCCAAACAGGTGGAGATTGATGGCAACAGAATGGTCCCAGCAGATGTAGAAACTGATGATGACTCTCCTATGGTAGAAGAAGAGTCAAATGAAGAAGAGGTTCAGACCCAAGAACCTCCACATCAATATGAATCAATTGCACAAAGGAAGGGAAAGAGAACCATTAGAAAACCAGCCCGCTATGCTGATATGGTCTCTTCTACAGCACCAATTGCAACTGATGATGTTCCTGCCACTTATAATGAAGCAGTTCAAAGTTCAGAACAAGAAAAGTGGAGGATTGCCATGAAAGAAGAAATGCAGTCCCTTCAAAAGAATCAGACATGGAAACTAGCTAGTCTTCCTAAGGGAAAGAAGGCAATTGGGTGCAAATGGGTATATGCAAAGAAAGATGGATTTCCTGACAAGGATAATGTTAGCTACAAAGCAAGATTGGTGGCTAAAGGCTACGCTGAAAAGGAGGGAGTTGATTATAATGAAATATTTTCTCCAGTTTTAAAACATTCCTCCATTAGAATTTTATTGGCTTTGGTGGCACAATTGGATTTGGAACTAGTTCAGATGGATGTAAAAACTGCATTTTTACATGGAGACTTGGAAGAAGAAATCTATATGTCTCACCCAGATGGATTCAAAGTTGATGGAAAAGAAAAGATGGTGTGCAAATAGGACAAATCACTATATAGATTGAAGCAATCTCCGAGGCAATGGTACAAGCGATTTGACAAGTTCATGATATGGCAGAAGTACTCAAGGAGCAAATATGATCACTGTGTGTACTTGCACAAGCTACAAGATGGATCCTATGTATATCTTCTTCTTTATGTTGATTATATGCTGATAGCTTCCAAGAGTCAAACAGAAATAGAGAAGTTAAAGACTCAATTGAATAAGGAGTTTGAAATGAAGGATCTTGGTGAAGCAAAGAAGATTCTCAGTATGGAGATATCTAGAGACAGGAAATTGGGGAGGCTTTGTTTGTCTCAGAAAGAATATCTGAGGAAGGTACTAAAACATTTTGGCATAAATGAGAAGTCAAAACTAGTTAGTACACCACTTGCTCCTCATTTCAAGCTTAGTGCTTCCATGTCACCAAAGAATGATGTAGAACAGGAATACATGGCAAAAGCACTGTATGCAAGTGCTATTGATAGCTTGATGTATGCAATGGTTTGTTCAAGGCCCGATATTTCACAAGCAATTGGGGTTGTGAGCAGGTATATGCATGATCTTGGAAAGGAGCATTGGCAAGCTGTGAAATAGATTCTATGGTATATTCTAGATACCTTAGATGCTGGATTAGTATTTAAGCAGGATGATAAGGATGGTTAGTATGTAATTGGGTATTGTGACTCTGACTACGTTGGTGATTTGGACAAGCGACGATCAACTACTGGTTATGTGTTTACTTTTGCAAAAGCACCAGTCAGTCGGAAGTTCACCTTACAGTTAACAGTGGCTTTGTCTACTACAGAGGCAGAGTATATGGCAATTACAGAGGCTGTAAAGGAGGCAATTTGGCTTCAAGGGTTGCTCAGTGAACTGGGAATGGAACAAAAGCACATCAAAGTGCATTGTGATAGTCAGAGTGCTATTCATTTAGCAAAGAATCAGGTTTACCATGCAAGGACGAAGCACATCGATGTTCGATATCATTTTGTACGAGAGATTCTAGAAGAAGGTGGAGTCATAATCTAGAAGATTCCGACCACTGAGAACCCTGTTGATATGTTGATAAAAGTAGTAATTGCAACGAAGTTTAAACATTGTTTAGACTTGGGCAATATCGTTACAAATTGAAAGATGGAGTTTGCAGACACTACTGAAAGTTGGATTTGTGAGAGAATTGTATGGGATTTTGTCAAGGTGGAGAATTGTTGTATGCCAAAATCAAGTCCCACATCTAAAGTTTTGTGGGTTTGGGAGGAGTCCTCTCCTTATAAATAAGGCTCTTCCCCTTTGGTTCTTGACATCTCAAAATTATCATCCTTCTTTTTTGGTAAATTATTTTCATTCTCTCCTTTTGTAATATTTCTTTGATTATTGAAATATTATTTTTGTAGTGTCCGAGGACGTAAGCCTCGTTAAATTCCAGTATTCTTTTTGTTCCTTTTATGTCTATTTAATAGTTATTATCGGGTATAGTTGTTAATTATTGTATTATTTAAATTACTTGATAAAATTCTGTCTAGGAATTGGTTTTTAAGCGGACCGTGTGTCCCACCACACTTTCCTAGGAAATTTTATCTTGGGGTAATTTTTAGTACAATAATTTTCACGCATAGTCATCTAGGTAATAGTTCTCAAAGTGAATTAGCTATCTTTGGTGAAAATTACCCAGTTTTCACAACATTTCATACATTTTATAGAATAATCAATACATGTTCAATATATTTTGAGTTCAAATTACTCATCGTGCTCTCAGCTTAAATCTTAAATGTAAAAAAAAAAATTTAATTTCTTGGGAGAATTAATTATGTAGGGAAGAACACATAGGAACCACTTAGAGGTAATTATGATTACTTTGTAGTTTTATTTTATGTAGCTATATTTAATTCAATATTACTTTTTATACAGAATATATTGAAGATTAATTATTTTACAATTTTAATGTTGTATTATTTTTTAGCCAATAAACTGTACCTTAGCTAAAATTATATAACATGGATGTTCATACTTGCTTGTGTTATTATGACAATCGGCTGGGTTAGGCTTTTAGCACGAACCACCCGTATATATCCTACAAAATTTTAGTTTCTTCACCACGGCAACCATCTATGGCTGTTTGTAGATAACCGCTCTTTTCCCAATCAACGTCCCCTCCGATCAATTATAAGAAACCAAAGTTAACCGTGAACTTACAAAAGCTAACTAAAAAATTGATTAGATGACTTTTAAGTTAGCTTTTGTAAGTTCACGGTTAACTTTGATTTCTTATAATTGAAACGTTGACAGGTATCTAAAACCTCTTGCTATCAAGGGTAGTGATGAACATAATGTGCAAGGTGGAGGACGTGATGCCCAGTTGGAAAATCTGCCCGTCAAGAACCTCATTCAACAAGGCTTCAAGGATCCCTTCAAACGGGAAGAGGTGGATCAGTAGTTTTCTGTTAGCTATTAAAACATAGAAAGAATGCTCATATATGTAGCATTAATCATCAACTTACTTACCCTTCAATATTTCTGTGCAATTGATGGGTGATCTCCTGTGATTTTTTTCATGTGAAATTACACAAACTCATTTGCAGTGGAAAGTTTAAAGTGCGGACCGGAGGGGTGCTGTATAGGACTGAACTGTACCTACCGGAAACTTGTTTGAACATTTTCATGGGAAAATGAATATTCAATTCTAAAAGGATTTTTTAACCGTGCATTCAACCCCACTTGTTTATTAGATGAAATTGTTGTTTTTTATTTTCCAAGTAACAAGAATTGTGTTGGTCAACATTGAACAGATAGCATTTCCATTCATTGTGCTATATGTCGGGAAGGACACATCGGTGGATCCGGAGGTGAGCAGGACCCTCTACCACTTGGCCAGGAGCACCGACAAGCCCATCAAGATATACCCGGAGATGTGGCACTCCCTCACCGCCGGCAACCCCGACCAGAATGTGAACATGGCCATCTCCGACGTGAGCTCATGGCTCGACGAGCGAGCCCCAATGGCCATGCCATTGGCCGCAGTGCATCACGACTACGATGCCGTCGACGCGCTCAGGGGCAAGCTTCGAGCCACCTCCAGTTGCTGGAGATGCATAGATGATGTCGACGACCTTGCAACCAGCTCCTCTGATAACTCATATTGTACCATTGGAGTGGGAAGACGGGGGAGTAATTAAATTATATATTGGGTCATATCAGAGTATATAAAATTATGTTAGCGATGACCGCCGTTTAGTTCATTCAGGATTATGTAGCAGCTTTGTGTGCTTGTATAATTTATCAAAATGGTCAACTCTGGTCATTTCATGATCCTAATTTCCTAGTGAAGTATAAACAACCATATTTCTAGCACGAAGAGAGGAGAGAACGATACAATTAGTAGTCTGAGAACATCTTTATTTCTCATAAACTATATAAGTAAACCAAAACCCATAAAAAAAATGTTCTTGCTAAGCCTAGGGAGCATAGAACAAAAGGACAAAAAAATTTAGTTACATGAAGCAAAACAAATTAACAAGTAATATGTGAAGGGGATCCAGCTACTTTCTCATCCTTTATCTCCATGAATCTAAACGAGAAGGAGCCTGCATGAGGCCGTCGCCGGGGTAACTGGACGGCAAGGAAGAGAGGGGCGATCATACCGAGATCGCCTTGCCGCCCTCCTTGGTATGGTCGCCGAAAATGCGGGTCCTGAAGTCATTGACCATGAGAGGCAGGCCCTTCCTCAGAGGGACTGTGGGCTCCCATCCCAGCTTCTCCTTGGCCTTGGAGATGTCCGGCTTTCTCTTGTGCGGGTCGTCGGCTGTGTTCTCTCGAAACTCAATTCGGGCATTCGGGTCGATCGTATCCTGCACAACCTGCGCCACCCAACACCCCCACCCTCAGTAGTCAGTACCATCGTTATCACTCTCAAGCCCGCCGCCTCCTTAATTCCTCCCTTCCGATTTACCACACACATAATATGAGGGCTGGGCACAAGTTGACCCAGCTGTAGAGTTTTTATGACTTTACTCGGTTCAAATTCAATTCTAAAAAAATCGATTCGACCCTATTTATAATAAAACCGGTTTTAAATTATATCAAACTCAACTCAATTTAACTCAACAAAACTTGATTCAATTTAAAATTTGTTCAAACCGGCTCGATATTTCATATAAACCTTTAGTAATTTTTTTAACAATAAATAGATTATATAATATTAAAAATAATAATTAGTATAAAAATAATTAAATCAAATCAATCTAATAATTATTATATGATTATTAATTATAAAAAATATTATTTATATTTTTACAAAATAAAAAAATTATATTATAGAGAATAAATAAAATCTTTAAATTTACAATGATAAAACTCGAATAAAATAACTCAAAGTCAAAGTAAAATAACTTGAGTTAAAACCGTGTATATATATATATAAAACTCAAAAACCAAATTTTTTATGTGATAACCCGAATTCAAGTCGGATAAAATTCGACTCGACGGCCGTGCCCATTGTATAATATGTTTATACATCAAACCTCAGAGAGAACTGACTCGGCGAACAGACGGGGACAGCGACCCATGAATGAAAACAAACAGGTGACAGGAACAAACACCTAAAAAGACTTTTCTCCGCGACACCTTAAACTTGGCCAGCCGGTCCCAAATTGGCGGTGAAAAAGGACAGTTTAGAAAAAATACCAAGTCCGCTACAATCTGGCCTGGAACTTTCGTCATTCTCAATCGCCCATTTCTTATCTTAATTAAATTTGTCTGCTTTTGTTAGAGTGCTTAGAATTAAGTTCGGACCGATGTGCAATATATGCGTATATACCTTGGCTAGTTCGAGCATGGTGAATTCACCCGGGTTGCCAAGATTGAAGGGGCCAACATGCTCTCCTTCCATCAATCTCATGAGTCCTTCTACCTGCGAGATTAAATTTATCAGAAAAAATATGTTTTAATTTATCAGAAAAAAAATATTGCTTCTTGACGCGTGACACCTGCTGGCAATGGCAGGCCCGGTCAAATGTTACACCAAACTACCACTGATTTATTGTCACCAAACCCAGATCTCAACAGTGAAAAATGTTGAAAAGAGCGGCAAATCAAAGAGATAGTAGAAGACAATCATTTGTTATGTGACACGACACTCACCAAATCAGAAACATATTGAAAGCTCCTAGTCTGTTTTCCGTCTCCATACACTGTCAATGGCTCCTTCCTCAATGCCTGCCAGAGAGAACTTTAGTTTCTTAGCAAAAAACTAACAGTTTTGATTCCGACCCACCTCCGTAAAACTGAAGCCTCTCCAAGAGATATTTGATTCTCAGTAAAAAAAGCCATATATAACCAAATTCTGATTTCCATCTACGCCATTGAAATCATGAATACAAGGAAAGAAAAAAACGACGGAAACGTCATAATGGGAACCTGGGCGACAAAATTGCTGACAACGCGACCATCGTCGATGGACATCCGAGGGCCATATGTGTTGAAGATCCTCGCAATCCTCACCTGCAAAGTGACACAAATCAGCAGACTCATCTTCCCAAGTTCAAACCGTTAATACATTATTTACTGCATCTCTCATCATATTATACGAGCTCTCCCATTTTCAGCCAACCTCAACGTTTGCTCCACGGTGATAATCCATAGTCAAGGTCTCGGCCGTCCGCTTTCCTTCGTCGTAGCAGCTCCGAACACCTACACCATCCATTGGGAAAACAACTAAAATCACAGCAAAAAAAAGGAAGCTACAATGCATGCGTTTCTAGTTCTCTCCATCACGAAGAGCATTGATTAAATAATGGAAAAGGGGAGATGGAAGAGTCAACCCACCAATGGGATTGACGTTGCCCCAATAAGTCTCCGACTGGGGGTGCTCGAGAGGATCCCCATAGACCTCACTGGTGCTGGTGAGCAGGAACCGAGCTCCCACCCGCTTGGCCAGCCCCAGCATGTTCAAAGTCCCTACCACATTCGTCTTGTGCCTTCCCCGAAAAAAACTCAAAACAAAGTCAAGGACCACCCTTCTTTCCAATTTGCAATCAACTCATTTCATCAACAATAAGCAATAAAATATAAATGAATGCAAAAAAAATGCAAATCGACTTGATTATAAATCTAGAAGGTGGAGCAAAAAAAGAATAGAAAAGGATATGATAGTCTTGACGGGGTTGAACTTGTAGTGAACAGGGGAAGCAGGGCAAGCGAGGTGGTAGATCTGATCGACCTCGAGCATGAGCGGCTCGACGACGTCATGGCGGATGAGCTCGAACCGATGGTTGCCGAAATGGTGCATCACGTTCTCCTTCCTCCCCGTGAAGAAGTTGTCCACCACAATGACGCTGTCCCCCCGCGCCATCAACCGGTCCACGAGGTGGCTCCCGACGAACCCGGCACCGCCGGTCACCACGATCCGCAGCCCCTTCCTCTTCAACCCCAGCGGGATCTTCCCCCCGGGTTCATCCCGCCCGCCGCCAGCCCCGGCAGAGACGATTCGAACGCCACCCGCTGCGCCACCGCCGTTGCCGACGACGACATTAGCTCGTCCCTCGCTGGTACAAACCGGGCGGCCTGGGTCGGCGAGGAGGTTGACGGGGCGAGGGAAAAGAAGAGCGTGGCGATGGCGGCGCCAAGGAGGACGAAGAGGAGGCGCTGCTCGCGGAGGAGGTAGCGGACGGGGTGGGAGACGGCGAGCCATGGCTTCAGTGGCTTGGCCGAGTATCCGGCGGCGTCGTCGGCAATGGTCGCCGGCGGCGAGCTCTCGTGGGCTCCTCTCGGAAAACGGTGCGACGCCATCCCAACACCGGCCAAGACTCCCACTTTCCGATCCCAAAACCTGCTCAATCACCTCTCCCGTAAATCAGAAACCACAAAAAAATAGAAATAAACAAATAAGAAGAAGAGATGATGCAAATCAAAACGATCCAAACCAGCCCGGCGAACAGCTTCTTCTCCAATCAACACTTCGTATCAGAAGCTCAAGCAACAAGAATAAGAGAGAATGCAAGAGGTTAAAGATGGCGCCGGCGGTGGCGGCGACGGCGACTCCGACTCCGGCGTGTGGAGTGGACGTGAACCTGGTCGTGTTGGTTTATAACGGAGAAGATGGGCGGGGAATGGAAATGACGAGAATGGGCATAATAGACGTTTGGATGTCAACGTCGTTGGAGAGGGGTAGTTCCGGTAGTTGGGTTGGCGGGGGGAGGTTTGCGGTGTAAGGAATGGTAGTTTTGAGGTTTTAGGGAAGATATAGGGGTATATTTGGTATTTAAGACGAGAGATATTCGCGTGGCCCGGGTGTGTACGTGTTAATATGTGGCGTGATTGACACATTTTGTATCAACAGTTTATACGTTAACATATTTGCGATTCACCCTCAAATCTGTGTGTTTAATGTTCATCGGTTTCCTATAATTTCTTCCCAGTCCAATCTAATGCTATTTCTCGGTGAACCACAAAGAATTTTTGCCTTCCATTTTGATCTTTTCAAACACCAGTAATTAACTTATTTTTCAAAATATACATGCATAATATTGTCACTTGTTAATTGACACCACTCAACACGCACATGCATACACATATGATGCCTTTTCAATCACTAGTAATTAACTTCTTTTTTTTGAAGTGTACAAGGCTAAAACCTTGAGCAGATGGTATGATGTTTATCCTGATGAACGAGGATCACATTATATGTGCCATGAGCACGAGAAATGGGCGAGGGACACATCACGGGGCAAGTAATTAATGATATTTTTTGCGCCATTTAATTTTATTTTTCAACAATAATTTATTAGCATGAGACAATTAGTGCAGACCAATGATGGATGTCAATAGTTAATTTAAACAAACTAATCAATTCATTATTTAAGATTGTGATTAATTTATAAGTATTGAGTAGCACCATTCAGACGTTGAACTTGCAACATGATTCTTCCATGATAAAAATGTGCACAGCTGCACAGGCCATAAACAGTTTTACGCTGAAAAACAAACGTTGGAAAAGTATTGCTGTTAATTTATTGACTATATTAATCGTGTATTAATGGAGACATATAATGGTGGAGAAATTAGTCTTGTGGTCATTAATTAATCTCTTAAAAGGGTTAATTAACTGAGGATGATTACATTTTTTGACTGGAACTATGTCGTTTTCTCAACCGGTTTCCTCGCGAGTGTGTTGGTTTATAAAAAAAAGGACATTGTTTAATTTGTACTATATATGACATTTCTTCGTGTTGATTTGATCTCAATGGTCACACAAGGAAAATGACGGGAAAATTGCAATCAACTAGCTTCTTGTATGCATAAATAATATTAGTACAACCTCTAATTAGATTTTTCAATAAATATAAAGAGTTAAAACCAACTCATAATTGTACAAATTGCTTGGGGAAACAAAAAATCATGAAAGAAGTTATTTTAAACGGATGAATTGATCAAAGTCAATATCTGTGTGAGCGTGCAGCAAGTTTCGATCTTGAAGACCATATTTAATATGCCTAAATAAGCGATGGCATCTTGTCTAATCGACCTCAAAGCTGGTGAACCTTTTAATTATTAAAATGATGCTTACATCCTTTTATTCTCCAAATTCATTTGAAAATTGAAAAGAATGGTTAGATCTTAATTATGACGACTTGCAAGAGAATTTTCAACGCTCCTCCGGATAGAAATACTTACTGCTTTGATTAGTCCTTCAAATTGCTTATGAATGCTTACCCATCTCCCTTAAGGCCATGGAAAGCATAATACACCAATCACTTGTCAATGGATGGGCAAAAGTCAAGCAAATTATAAATCGCTTCAATTTGTGTCACCTAACCGCAAAAGTCTCCACAGGCCTTTCATTCGCCGCTGTGGATGGATCGGATAAATCAACAGGTCAGACACAAGGCGGGTAAACACCTGCACCGAAGCCAACCTGCATGATAGCATGAGGGAGAAGACATGGCCACATGTTAGGTAATCCGCAAGAGGAAGAGCTTGCAACATGGCCATTAGACCATGATTAACATCGACTTGACAAACCCAAAACGAAAAGACGTAGTTAACAAACTATTCTGTGCAATGAATAATACACACTGATCATGAGACAACAATTTCATATTAACACTGATCAGAATGACTCGAAATTTGAGCAGTAAACGACGACATAAATGTGTTAAGACAATCTTAGCAAAATGATTATCCTATATATTAACGATGAGACTATGATAATTGTTTTTATGAGGATCGGAGTAACAAGAGAGCAACTTTTCTTCCCAAGTAACCTCCTCGTGGGGAAAGCTAGGTACCATTTGTAGGGCCTCTGCAACATCATTTTATTTTGTAGTTGAAGGACTCGAAATGGCCCAAAGCATTGTTTTGAAACAACAAATTAGAAAGAGGTTTCAGAGGGCAAACTTTTGTTCAATCTTTGTTCGATTCATTTTGGCATGAGCAGTCACCATTTTTTACAAGTGGGCACAAGCTTTAAGCTATTGTCTCTTTCTGATCGACACTCTTGAGAGGAGCATATATATGAATGAATAAAGAGGACAGACGAACGTCATACTTTACACGTAGAGGAAAATTATTGAGTGTGCACGTCTTCCCCTTCACCAATGAAGATTCCAATGTTGCTTATAAGTAGCGACCAAGAACGTCCTCTTGCTTGCCCACGTTTTGCTGTCTTCGTCTCCAAGGGAATAATAAAAGACCAGCAGTATTTGGCACGAAAAGGTGCATGAAAGTGATCTTGTTATTATTTCATCATAAATATTTTTTTATAATGTGGCTTCTTTGTTTCTACTTACGTACATGAAAGTCTTTCAGGCATGTTTGTACACGATATAAGAATATATAATAAAAATAATAATACCATTAACTGGAGCACTAGGAAAAAATTAATCAGTAGGCAAGGCCAAATGATCAACATTTAGCGTCTTCATAATCTATCAACGACTACTTCACTGCAAACTGCAAATTAGAAGAACCATGATGATAGTAATTTCCCGGTGTGGTTGGTAATTAACTGATAAAAAGTTTATGCTTTGTTAAGCAGCGATGTTTCAAATAAAATAAATACATTTATGGGTTTAGTTTGAAACTAAATTTCCTCAATTACTCCCTTCACTGTTATGGGTCTTCTCGCAGATATGTCGCAACCTCATGCCAGTGAATGATCTTTAATCATACCTCTTCTATGCGGGGGCATCCGGCTGATATAGACAATTCTTTTTAAAAAAATCACATTTTTTTAAGTAGATGATTTTCGTTATAAAAGGATGTGGCCAGAAAATTTCCAATACCAGAGTTTACGAGGCGGAAGGGTTTGTGCACGTCTAAATGATTACTGTTGAAGATATATCATACTGACCTACTACAACATTTCCAAAGACTTGTTCAACTCATCTCTATTTACTTCATTATTTTGTCAATATCTTTTGCAAGTTGTTTAATGTTTTATCTTGTGGCAGATTTCTATTTATCGTATGCCTGGTGATTTCTACATATATTAGGTGGCCGTGCATTATTTTCTCGGCAATAAAAAATGCTTCGGTTGGTAGGCAAAAGAAATAGAAGACACCAAATGATAGCACTATCATTGTTTCACACCGAAAATAAATACTAGATAGCGTTCAAAAAGACAGACTAGTACGTACAAAATATAAACAACAATGGCAACAACGGAGGTAGAAAGAATGCTTTTTAAAAACAACCAAATGAAATTTTTTATACTCAAGTCGTGTTTCACAAGAGAATTAATAAATAGGGCAGATTTAAAATGGAAAAAATGGGTAATATTCCCAATTGAAATTTCAGTTCCCACAGCTTTGTGGTAAACAAAGAGAGGAGAGACGGGAATAGCACTTGGAATATGCGTTTAGCTTGATTAAGCATCCGTTGTTTTACAGATGAAAAGAAGCCAAAGAGGGCCTTCAGGACAGAAAGTGCGAGCAAATTTGCACAAAGCACAATTGCTCATTCGAAGAAAATTACGCAATCCAACTATAAAATGGCCGCAAATAGTTTTAAATCAACAAATCATACAAAATACGCCCAAAAAGTGTTGCTCTGAACGATTAACATAAAATTCTCAGATGGCTGTCAGGATAGATGAATCGCTTACCAGATGACTTTACTTCTACCCTGAACTATATGGTATACACAGAAATTTATAGCTCAGAGTCTCACGGACATGTCCTGTATTTTACATGTAGCAGAAGTTAATCCGTGATTGGGCTCAAAAGAATGGACCATCAAAATTATCATTCTGCAATTTTCAGACGAGGTTGCCAATGAATTATAAAAAAAGACGTCCTTCGCTTTAACAAAAGAATGGACCATCAAAATTATCATTCTGCAATTTTCAGACGAGGTTGCCAATGAATTATAAAAAAGGACGTCCTTCGCTTTAAAGTGAACTAGAAATCTAGTTCTCGCTGACACAAAATACAAGTCTCAAGTTTTATACATCATACATGACATGGACACTGGTTATATCTCTACAACTAGGCTTGTATACTCCCAAATGCCACCGGGGATTCACCCACTCCAGATCAATTGGGAAACAGATAAAAAAACAGGACTCCATAAAAAAAAACCATTCATCTGCATTACAATGTAATCACAAGGCGTACAATCAATCTTTATTCCGCATTACCCAGGAAACTTAAAGTGAATAATGTCAAAACTGATTACTACCCAGACAGCTATTCCCGTCTAATCAACATGAGCCTATCAATTAAACAGGCCTGCCGTTTTCATTCTCCCATCACATTCTACAGAAACTAAACATGGCGAGTTTCTCAGAAAATGTTTACTCATCATAAGCTCAATCCCATATAAGTAATCACCTGGAAATGAAGCCGTCAAAATTCCGAAAGGGCGAGCGTTGGTATACCAAACTACTCAATAACGAAGACGGCGGATGTCCCTTACCCAGATTTCTTAAGGTCATCTTCAGTGGGGATCTCAAACGTCGCTCCGGCATGCTCTTTTTTCAACTTCATCTCTATAAGAAGAATCACAACCAAAACAACCGCATCAACGAAATTAGGTCTGCAAAAATCGAATTGAAACGAATAGAAGAAGATGGGGGATATAAAAAAAGATGCTATTTTTTTTAGGAAGGAGAGGAGGAGCAGGCATTTTACCGTAGCCGCCGCGATCGTTGAGCTTGGCTTGGACGATCATGTCGGAGATGAAATGGGAGGCCTCCCGAGCATCTTCCAAGAGCTTGGTGATCTGGGCAGGGGAGGAAACGCCGCGGTTCTCCTCGAACTTCTTCCGAACCTCCGCGGCCGACTGGTTGAGCATCAAAGCGTCGCCCGCGAATGACTTCCTCGTCGCCCTTAGCAATGCTCTGTAAGCGTGCAGCGCTTCGCTCCCCATCTCCCTCCTCCGGCGGCGGATCCGCCGGCGCCGCCGTCTAAGGAGGGTGAGAATTTGGGAGTCGGTCAGGTAAAAGAAGCCGGCCGTGTCCATAAACATTGTAACCCAACAATCTGTGATGGGCATGACCGGCGCGCATGGTCAAAATGATTGCGTGTCCTCACGTAGTTTTATCTAGTTTTTTCTACGGGTAAAATTTACCTTGTGTTGTATTTTATATTAATACCAATAAATACCAGAATATGGATGGGTGATAACATTAATTTATTATTAAAAATTTTAAATTATCATTCAAGAAATATAACGAACGGTGACTTCTTTGCTTTCGATTGTGTTTTAGAGGTGGTATATTAGCTAAATTATTACCGCCACCTTAAATATTTCCAACTCATATACTTTTTAAGAATCAGGTGGACAATGGATAATTAATGCCTTCTCACTTTTAGAGAATTTTTTAATTTCGAAACCAGCTTTTGTGTTATTGGCACACTTAAAACTTCAAATGGGAACGAGTACCTTATTTATTATTTATTTTAAATCTTTTAGGGTGCTAATTCTTTTTTATCTATGCATTCTCCGACCTTATATTGCTATTTTATTTCATCGACTCTCCATGGACAAACCCTCATTTTATCTACTCGAGTGTGCTAAAAGTAAGCGTTTTTACTCCTATCTTTTGTCTAGAAGCAACTTTTTATTGCTCGAAATATTAGCTGAATGATGCAGTGATCTTGATCTGTTGAGTACTGAGAAACACTAAAGGTGAGTAGGATGTTGTAAATTTGTTCATTAATTGATTTTTGTTTATAAATTGTTTGTAATAATTTATATATTATTGGATTTTAAAAGCCAAACTTGTGTAGATTTTACTTAAGACATTTAATCACAGGCGAGCCCCCTCCAACTCACTCCCAAGACACAAACAAGAATATAAATCCCCGTAGAGAATTCATAAAGAAGAAAATTTTCACTCCAATGAGAAATGGTGACATATATATATATATATAGACCAGGAAAATTAGGTTTCAAAATACAATCTTCATAATATAAAATTGGAAATTAAATGGTTGTAGCTAAGATGATTAATAATTCAAATCATTTTGATCCCTGCAGCCACTTCATGTATATGTGAAAGCCCTCCAACGAAAATTGGAACACCCCGGGACTCCACGCCACCACCCTGTCCCACCCTCGACCGGTGAATGAAATTGAAAGTCAATAAACAGCCCATGTTGACGTTGGTTGCTGCTATCTTCCTCATTCCCAAGTAACAGTAACACCGCCCCATTAACATGCCACTCAACACCATTAGTTGCAATTGGAAAACGACCACCCACCCATCAGATCCAAATCGGGAATGGACTCTATCATCACCATTTCCCGTAGCCAATCCCATCTCTTCTTCATTAAACACATACATCAGCACAGCACGTAAACATATTACATAATACCTCCAAGCAAGAGGAAGATAGTATCAGAACTGACACGAAGAAAGATTTGAGATAATGTTGGAAGCGCCTGAAGGGAGTTGGAGTGCACCATGTTGGGTTTATCCCACGTCATATAGAGGTTGTTGATAACTTGTATATAGACTAATGGAAAAACCTTAATTCTTAATTTAGCTTTTGAATTAAAAGAGACTCATAACACTTATTACAAGTCCCGTTTGAAAGCCCATTAAACTCAATAGTGATTTTGAAGCTTGAGTGGGGGCCTAAAGGATCCAACAGTAGTATCAGAGCCTGGAGCCTAGTTGGGTTAATATTACCTCGGGCATGTAATGAGGGAGAGATGATTCAGGTGACATGATGTGTAAGGGAGGAGAATTGGAGAATTGTTAGGTTTATCTCACATCATATATAGAAGTTACAGAGGTTGTTGGTGACTTGTATATAGCTTAATGGGAAAATCTTAGCCTAATGGAATTAAGTCTTAATTAATTTGAGTTTAATATTCAAGTCTCGTTTAAAAGCTCATTGGACCCAATAATAATTTTGAAGGTTGGGTGGGGGCCCAAAAGACCCAACACACTATACAGGCTGCTGTTCGCCCTGGTGGTGGAGCTGGCAACAGCGGCTCGCATGTTCGCCCTGGTGGCGGGGCTGGCGGCGGCGACTCCATGTTCTCGGCGAACACAGCCCGATGGTGCTCCTCTTCCTCATCTGCATTCCTCTTCCTCATCTGCATCCATTCCATCAACCGCTACGCCTCCTTCTCACATCCTCGTCGCGGAGCCCGACTATTCACCGTGTTGCCGGGCCGCCAGTGGGGGTGGCCCTCCTCCTCCTCTTAATTGTTCTTCTCTACATTCTCTTTGCTCGGATCCGGCGATGATGACTCCGGCGACTAATTAAGGTCTCTCTCTGTCTCTACGTGAACGCATCCACATCTTTTTTCGATTTACTCCATCAATTAACAATGTGATGGTCACTTTCGCCGTCGCTTTGGTTGTTCCAGATATTGATGATGCCAACTCCATGTGACAGACGCAATTGATAACATTTTGTGTAAAGCATTTGAGCTGGGTAGATTTTGTCTACTGATTTGATTTAGCTTGGCCATCAAAATAAGCTTTGATGAATCTAGACTTAAATTAAGATGAAAAAGATGGGAGACTTTCACCGCGGATATAAAGGATGATTGTGCGTGACCATTATTAATTTGATACATCAAGAGTCCACGATATGCCACATTTGCAGAGCTTGCTCGGGTTTCGGGTTCGGGTTTTATCTTTACAACAGACATGATACCCAGCCCGACCATCTGATGATTCCCATTTAATTACTCAATCAATGCAATTATATATTGGAATATTGGAATCCTATTCACGCAACACATAATTCATTCGATTAAGCACCATAACAAATTGCTATCACAAATTACAATATGCATCCTTACATCGAACGCATCTAAAAAGGAGACAGCAATTTAGGCCTTCATTATTTTTGTTTGACGATCATCATAGTGCAACGGTTCACACCTACGAAATCATTAATTTTTTTGTTTGGGCTTCTTGACGATCATCACAGTACAGTGAGCATGGTGTGCGCAGTAATCACTCACACTCCCAAGAACGGCCCTGAACAACGAGAGCTTAACTGTGTAAATTTAATCAATGATTTCCTTCTATACACGAGCAATAAAAACAGAGATGGGTAAGAACAGCCCTACAGATCAATGGCTTCGTTATAATATAAGCGATGAAAACACAGGCATGATCACGAAAAACGAACATCATAATCGATAGTCATAATATCTCCCTTCTAAATTAGCACAAGTAAAACAAGTATGGGTCAAAAAAAAAAACAGTTAAGGAAAACAGGTATTGTGGACGTACCGCTTGATAGCTCCGTAGCCGTGACTACCGACGACTAGAATGGTAGCGTGGTGTTTCTCGACGGCCTCGCAGAGCACGTTCCTTGGGTCTCCTTCTACAGCTTCCAGTACCACATCTACCACCTGCAGCTTCAAATCATGTAAAGAAATGGAACAACAAACAGTTACAACAAAGATCCTACGATGCTGTTAAATTAAGAACAATATTTGGGTTCCTCACCGATTTGGAGACGCAGAGATCTTTAGCAGACTCAAGTACCCTGGCGGCTATCTTCTTCAAATCCACCTCCACAAATGGCAACACCTCCTCAGCTCCTGATGATACACAAACATATTATCTCAATAAACGGATGGCAACGCAGAGGAAGGTGACGATGTGCGCGAAGATAGTACGGAGATCACAGACCAGGGCCGCCGAGGCTAACAACGGAGGTGGGGGAAGGTTTGGCGTGGACGACGACGAGGCGGAAGGGGCGGTTGGGGAGGTGAGGGAGGAAGAAGTGGTCGAGAGTCCATTGGAGGGCGTAGGAGCTGTGGGAGCTGTCGTCGACGCCTACCACCATCACCGGCTTCTCCACAGGTGTAGTCATGTCTTGTCGGAGGAGAAGTGAGAGAGGATGCGGAAGAGGTGATTTGATAATCTAGAGAGGAGTAGAAAAGGTGGATGGATGGATAGCATAGATTGGAGGGCTAGCTAGCTCTAGAAGTAACGTTGCATAATTCAAAGGGGTTGATGAGGACAATAATATATCATTGAGAGCCGGGCTGGCTATCCTCTTTCTTTCTGTTACCTTTGCCCCTGTAAAAAGCATCTTTACGGGTGCCTTTCTTTTTATCTCCCAACAAGGCCATCTTAATTAGCATCTTAATTAGATTCTCCAAAGTTAGTAAAAACATTTAGTTGGATATTTAATGGTAAATTCATGTTGAAAATATAGATTCTCGGTTTTCTGGACTGGATGAATTAGTAATACGTTTGAGAGGATATTTTATTGTTCATGTTATGGCTTCTATTCGTTTAAAGGAAAGAGAAAAAAACATCCACAAGTTTTATTAGATGTGGAGTGGCATTTGCAAGATCGGACGAGATCAAATAGATACCAATTTTGCACCTAAAACCGAAGCCAAATCTGGCGACGCCAGCCAGCAGTTTTGTCGGGGCCCGCCAGCCACTTGCCTGTTTTTCATCTACGATCATTAGACATTTTATTTAATTAATTTTTTTACTTAGGATACTCCACCATAAAATAAAATGTAAAATGAGCAACATGTCGTGAAACAGAGATTCGAAAAAATCTCTAACATGTAAACATAAATAATCATATACGGGAAAAAATAAGATGAGGTACTACACCTTATATAACTTATATGAAGTGTATATTTAATTTAATATTTTTTTAGTGATCCGAGATTTATATATAGGGTTATTCATTTGATTAGCTTGGTTAAAAATAAATCGAACCATGTATTCAATTAACCGAATTAAAGTAATTTAGTTCACTAAATAAAAACTAAATTATAATTAATAACCAAACCAATTAAAATGAACTGACTTGGTTTGGTTTAATTTAGCCCAAGTTCTAACAAAACTAAACAAAATGATAAATAATACTTTCTTTATTTTTTTAGTGCTTACTCTGAGTATTTTTAAGTAATATTTATGATATAAAAAATCAATAGTATACATTTAAGAGCTAATTACAAATTTATCTAAAAAGGTCACGTGAATAATGTATTATTTGGGACATTATATAATAGGTATACAATCTATAATATATTAAACTTTAATCTCTTACACATGTATAAATAAATAATTTTTAATAAATTAAACTGAAATAATGATTATATAATTTTTTTATATATATCATGATTACTAGAAATATATAAATACACATGTATAATAAAAAAGTAAAAGAAGTGTGTAAATAATTTTTTTAAAATTTATTGGTTTATTTAATTTGAATGGTTTCCACTAAAAACCGATCGAAGTGATCGAGCTAAATTTGGTTGATTTTTTGTTTCAACCAAACTACAATTAAACTGAACTAACATTGAACCAAACTATCGAAATGTGTTTGGTTTGGTCAATTTAGTCGGTTAAACAAAACATGCTCACTAATATATATATATATATATATATATATATATATATATATATATATATATATAGTAGAATAATAAAAAGTTGATCAAATTTTATCTTTTTTTAATATCAATATGACAAAGTTTTAGATTAAAAAAATACTAATTAATAGATATTTTAAAATTAATAATATTATAATTACTTTAATAATTAAGATGAAATCGCTAGAGATATTAAATCGAGTTAAAAATTTATAATTGCCATTGTTATTTTTTATTTTATTAATCTATGTGTGATTTAAGTTGTGGGACCTAGTAAATTATTCCAAATAAAAATAAAGTTCTGTATGAGTTGTATCTATATATCTCATAATATAAAGAAAATAGTTGAAAATTTTTTATAAGCCACTCCGAATGAACCCTTTGTAAACCCTCCAATGGGAGGAGATAATGTCACTTAACTCCCTCGCCTCTTTTTATCATCGCTTATATAAAATAACAAATTAGTCCAAATTATTAGAAGGCTTAAAAAGGGGCTCATTTGAAGGAAAGTATAAAAAATGCTCCATACATTATGGACTTTTTTAAGGACGGCTTAAATTTAGGAACATAAAGAAACGACGATGTCCTAATGGGCGGTCATCAATATTCAACTAAAACCCTAAATCCTAAACTTAAAAAAAAAAACGTAAATTTTTCCGTGAATCCTACCATCTTTTAGTGGGGATCAGCCCAAAACGAAGCCTTCTTGCCCTTCAAATTTGTTCCAGAAAATCCTACCACGGTCCACATGGCATGAATAATTAAGTACACAAAGCCTACGTGGAATTAAAACCGAGTGGGCTCAATTTAAACAAGTCAAAAATCAACCCAAGCATAATTGACGGTTAGCACTTTCATTAAAAGGTATTTTGGTTTCAGGTGCGTGTACCATTAATTTGACATATAACTTGAGTCATGGTATAAAGACAGATTTATCTCAGTAGCAACCAAAAAATATTTAACATAAAGTTTTGTATGCCACGCAAAAATTTACCACGCAACAAAGGAAAACACCGTATCTGATAAGGTAATGTTGGCCATGCCGTAAAAATTCATTAACCATTAAAATTCGATAAGCTTCATTTGAAAGCGGGATTAATCCGCATCAAGTATTCCGTCCTTTTCTTTTTCTGATTTCAAGTTCCACGCAACAATTTTTGCTACATTGCGCTTTCAACATGTCCCCCTCCCATTTCAAATAAACAAAAGCACATCAACGAGCTCATGGACATATAGTGCCGGAAGATGATTCGCTGAAAAATGAAGTATTTCTTCGACACAACTGAAAAGAAAATGAAAAGAAAAAAACAGAGATAGAAATATAAAGATAATGGTTAAACACTCACTTAGCACTTCAAAACTAGTATTTTTCTCAATTATTGCTATCTAGATAAAGCACACGCTTGGTTTAGTAGAAGGAATTAATATTAGACTGTTCCCATTCCGAGGGACGAAACATATTTGGGAGGCTTCACGTAAAATCTTTTGCATAGGTTCTGCAAAGAAGCCACCGAGTGTTGCATGGCATTTAACTTTGTATCTTTAAACATGCTCTGCATGAACCTAATTGGAGGTAAAAATGTTAAATTTGTCCCATATCAGTCGTAGAGGTCGTTGGTGACTTTTATATAGGCTAAAGAAAAAACCTTATTCCTTGAGTTAACTTTTAGATTAAGAAGGCACGTAACACCTATTACGAGTTTTTCTTTACTTGTTTAAAGTCTCTTTCGGGGGCCCGAAGGGTCCAACATGAGAGCCCTAAGGGCCCAACATGGGGGCCCTAAGGGCTCAACAAGTCATATCAGAGTCAGAGTCAGAGAAAGGGTATCAGAGCCAAGTTCCAGCCGGGTTTACCTACACCGATTATTGTTTACGCCCGATGTGTGAAAGCGAGTTGTTGGATTTATCCCGCATCGGTCGTAGAGATAGTTGGTAACTTTGGTGACTTATATATAGGCTAATGCGAAAGCATTATTCGTTGAGTTAATTTTTGGATTAAGAGAGGCCCGTGACACTTTTATGAGTTTTTCTTTGGTTGTTTAAAATCCCTTTCGGGGGCCCGAAGAGTCTAACACTGATTTCGGAACTTGGGTGGAGGCCCAACAAATCGTATCACGAGTTTAATTAAGGGCTCAAAGGGCCCAACAAAAAAAACGTTACACTATCTATTTAAAACCAATGAAGCACTTGCTTCGTGTGAACGATCCTTACAAGAAACAGATTTACCTCAAGATTGTCGCCATATATTTCGATTAGTCGACCTATATATACTCTGCTGCAACGGAGCAGTATTTCCATCTCTCCTTTTCTTCCCAAGGGCCGATTTAAGATCCATGCTTATTAGAAAACAAGCGATCAGCTAGAGAATACTTTCTTTTCTTTAATTCACAGCTATAAAATAATTTAATCTGGTTCCTATTTCATTCAATGCAGTTAAATATGAACTAGGAAAAAAAATTGCTTCTGAGGATAATTTGATTTTTTAATTGGTGCTACAGAAGAAAAACTCAGCTATGATGGAAAGGGAGGACCGGACACCACTGACAAACTATAGTATTGCTCTCGTGGAAAAGCAGCTAACCATGGAGAATCTAGAACAATAAGCAAAAGCATCATAACTTAAAGTAACATCAAGGTACAGAAGTGTAAAAATAACATTCATGTTTCCAATGAGCAAGTGGGGATAAAACTTGGACTTCAAATTTTCTTTAAGCAATGAAAACGGATAAACAACACCAGGTGAAAAAAAGTACTGCTAAGCTAATAATAGCATAATCCAGCATCCACGCATGATAAAGAACATCTCACATCCTTTGTACTGAATAAGCAGTTTATGAAATGTGAGCTAAAAGGCGTAATCATGGTTGCATAAATCGGAATCAGAATCGGAATCAGTCTAAATCGGCCAAGAATCGGTTCAGTTGAATCGATCCAAATTAATTTAATCGGTCATATATAATAATTTGACAATTTACAATATAAATATATTAAAATTGAGTATTGATGTTATTTTTATATTATTCTATGTATTATAGTTTATGATATTTTTTAAATATTTTTTAAGATTTTTTAAAATTATTTAGAATTAATTATTATTTTTTACTCGGGTTAGACTCGAGTCAACTTTTAATTACGAGAATGCCACCCTCCCCTCTCTACCCCCCGCCGCCGGCGGCAGCCCGATCGGCGGCGAGCCTCGCGGCGGCGATGTCGGCAGCCCGGTCGGACGAACCGTCGGCCGGCGGAATTGCGGCGGAAGCGTCGGACGGCGGTGGGGTGGTCAGAAGGTCGGGCGGAGCGTCGGGCGGCCGAATCACGGCGGAATCGGGCGGAAGCGCGGCGGAGGGCGGCGGAGCGAACGCGGCGGCGGAATCGGGGGAGAGGGTTTTTAAATCTAAATTACCATTTTGCCCATGCTTAAATAATTTAATAAAAATTATACCTAGGGTATTTTGGTAATTTCCTAAAAACCGATTCCGATTTAAATCGGCCGATTCCGATTCCGATTTAAATCGGTCGGAATCGGCCGAAACGGGCCGATTCACAACCCGATTCGGGGCCGACCGAGTCGGCCCCGAAATCGGATCGGCGCGACGCCGGTTCGATTCCGCACGGAATCGGCCGATTTTTCCAACTCTGGGCGTAATCCAGCATCAACACATGATAAACAACACCAAAAAATTCTCAGTGCCTAGCAGCTTATAAAGTATCAGAACCTTAAACCCTCTACACCCACAAGCGATTCCCTTAACACAGAAGTTCAAATCATGACAAAGATAATCATAGAACAAAAACGCATTAGATAAAGAAAACAGAGGGAGAAAGTAAAGGTAACAATACCATCTTCTTCAAGATCGCTACCACTGTCGATAGTGTCAAACTCAGACACTGCATCACAAGCAACCGCCGCCGCTGGCATCTGCAAGGACTCATTTTCCACCTTCTGAGATGTCCTAGATCGAACGCCCAGCAGATTAGGTTTCGAGACAACGCCGAAGGTCCGATACTTGTTCAACACCGTGCCGGCATCGTCCCACTGCATCGCTTCCCTACCAACAAAAATCAAAACGAAGCATAAAAATCACAACTTTATACGAGAACAGCATGCGAAAGGATAAGAAAGAGTACATATACGCTAAGGGGAATAATTAATCAGAGAGGAAGGATTTGAGCTTGGGCGGGATGGAGAAGGCGGGCTTGAAGACGTTAGGCTTCTTCCTCGGGAGGCCAACACGGACCTTGGGGCGAGAATTCTTGTACCTCCGCCGGGACCGCCCCATCCAACCTCTCCTCCGCCAAGGCTGCTGCCGCCGCCGCCGTCGCCGCCGTCTGTTCCCTCCGCCGAGGCTACAATGGTTTTCGAGTCGAAGATCACAGCTTGTACGGTTTATACTTTGGGCCTGACAATCGGTTGATTTGGATTAAACGAAACCGAGCCGTAAACCATCCAAATCAAAATTAGTTTGTTTGGTAAATTAAATAAAAACCTAATAATTCAATTTAGTTAGTTTTAATTGAATTTTGGCTGAATAACTTAAAATAATAACTTTTTTAATTTTCACAACATTACTAACATATAATTGAATTTACAAGTGACTTATTAATATTTTTATTATCAACCCATATAATTTTGTTCAAAATAATTAAAATTTTCTTAAAATATTTTTTTGCTCAAAATGATGGTAAATATTTTTGAAGGAAGTATTACTAGTTTTATGATGCTCATTTAAAATATTCAACTTAAAAAAAAGATATCGAATTATTTTATAGTAAGATGGGGAAAAAATTCTTTGTACTATTTTAATCCATAGTCTTTAAATTTTAAATTTGCACAAATTTTTTTCTATTTTTTTGTTAAAAAATAAGGTATTTTAACCGGTATTTAATAAAATATTTTATTTATAATTTCATAATTTTGTTGAACTTGGTTTGACCCATTTAAATAAAATATATTTTTTAATCGTTATAAATACGATTGATATAATATTTAAAATTATATTATATATTGTAGCGAATTGTTCACAAAATCTTTTGTTGGCTGTGAACTTATTCGGATTGGTTTCGGGCCATGCACTGTACCTAAATACTAGAAAGATTGAGAGTGAGACAAAATAATTGTTTACTTGTTTGGTGGATGCTACGAAAGCTACAAGTTCAATTATCTCTTTATTTTATAGTATATACAAATATTTATAAGATTTAAGTTTCGACGATAATATCAAGATTTTTAATGTTTTTATTATCATCGTCCCTAAATGCTATTTGGTGGCTTAGTTTTTTTATTGTTACGGTTTGTCGTGAGAATCGATTTGAACCTATTTGATTTGGTCAATTTAACTTGACTCTATTAAAAATTGAATCAAAATAGTATATTTAGATTGAATCGTTATGATCTGTTTTTTGAATCACCCAACTTAAATTAATTTTTACCAATTTATAAATGAATCATTGTTATTACAAGATTTTGTATATTTTAATATTTGATAATTATGCAATAAATAAATGTATAATATATGAAAAATATAAGAGAAATCAATTTATATTCTTCTTGTTACTCATATTTTTATCTGCATTTATTATTTAATACTTCAAAGTTTATAAAACTTGTTAAAAAATATTTTAATTTATAACCAACTATAAGTTGATAAAAAGGTGATGGGGGTATTTGAATTTCGGGTATTTAGTTCGGAACGGATTCCGAACTAAATAAGAGTATTTCGGTTGAACCAACATAAAACCGAAAACCAAATTAAACCCGAACTAAACTATTAAATAAAGTTTGGTTCGGTTGGTTCGATCGGATAACTGGACCATGCTCAAGCTTACTTATTACAGTCTACAAACAAACGACAAAACGCCGGGTCTTGACTCAAAATCCACTCAGACAGCTAGATCTACTAGTCTGTAGAGATTATTGGTTATTACCTGGGTAAATTTTTTAAAATTAAATTAATAAATAATTAATTATGAGCAGAGTTTATATTATTTATTTAGCATGATTATCTCAAAACCTTGGCATCATATTTAATAATTTTGTATATTTTATCTTATCTTATAAATCGATACAATCATATTTATCAAACATTATATTTATCAATTTTTATACTATCATGTTTATCAAATTTTAATAATTTTATATAATTGTCTTATGTTTATAAATTATTTGTAGATAATTATAGAGAAGAGAAGAATAAAAGAAAAGAAATATATATATATATATATATATATATATATATATATATATATATATAATGAGGGAATGTTTCCTGTAATAGAGCACAGCCAACATGGCTGTGCTCGAATTTGTTTAGAGCCGTCCGATTGAGATCGGACGGCTCAAAATACCCCAAGTTAAATCAAAACCCCCCCTCCCCCCCTCCCCTTCCTCTGATTTGGTCCGCCGCGCCCCTCGCCGCGCCCCTCGCCGCGCCCCGCCTCGCTCCGCCCCGCGCCTCCCGCCCCTCCCCCGCGCCCCCCGCACGACCCTTGCGCTGCCCCGCCCCCCCCGCCCCGCCCCCACCCTTCCCCCCTCCCCTGTTTTCACCCCCCGCAGCGCCCCTCGCCCCGCCCCGCGGCCCTCGCTCCGCCCCGCACCCCACGCCCCTCCCCCGCGCCTACCGCCCCGCCCCACCCCACGCCCCTTTCTCTGCCCCGCGGCCCTCCGGCCACGCCCCCGCCCCGCCCCCACCCTTCCCCCCTCCCCTGCTTTCACCCCCCAGCCGCCCCGCCCCGCCCCGCCCCGCGGCCCTCGCTCCGCCCCATGCCCCACGTCCGGTTTCCCTCCCCCTCTCCGCCCGTTTCGCCCCAACCCCACGCCGGCGTCACCACAGCACCGCCGACGGTGGCGCGAAAAAACAGGGGCGGGGGAGGAGGGCGGGGTGGAAGGGGGCGATGGCATTTTCGTAATAAAAGTTTGACTCGCTCCCGAGTCAATATTACGAAATAAATATTAAAAATAATTTTAAAAAATAAAATACTGTAAAATAAAAATTTGGCTCACTCTGGCTCGAGTCAATACTACAAAATTGATTTTTAAATTTTTTTTAAAAATACAATACCATAAAATAAAAACTTGACTCGAACCCGTGCAGGATCGAGTCAAGTTTTAATTATAAAATAAATTTTTTAAAAAATAAAATAATTCGGTAATAAAAACTTAGAGTCCGCTACAAATTTTTATTATAAAAAATTAACCCCGCTACAAATTCAAGTCCCAACTTGAGTCCGGACCGAGTTGGGACTTGAATTTGTAGCGGGATAAATTTTTTATAATAAAAATTTGACTCGGTTCCAACTCGAGTCAATATTACAAAATAAATACCGAAAATATAAAAAAAATACAGGAAAATATTATAAAATAAAATAATCGAATTATAATGGATTATTTTATTTTATAGTATGTTACCCTATTTTGTTCATATTTTAAAATAAAATGTTGACTCGGTCCCGATTTGAGTTAATATTACGAAATAAATCCTAAAAAATTTAAAAAATATATAGGAAAATACCCTAAAATAAAATAATCTAATTCTAATAGATTATTTTATTTTATGGTTTTTAATTCTATTTTTTTCATATTTTTTGAGAGGGGTAGTTTGGTAATAAAAACTTGACTCGGTCCTAACTTGTGTTAATATTACGAAATAAATCCAAAAAATATAAAAAAATACAGAAAAATATCATAAAATAAAATAATTGAATTATAATGGATTATTATATTTTATGGTATTTTTTTAATATTTTTTAAGATATATTTCGTAATATTGACTCGAGTCGGGAACGAGTCAAATTTTTATTACGAAACTACCCCTGCCTTTTCCTCTTCCCTCCCCTGTTCGCCGGCACCCTGTTTTTCCCAACTCAGCCGATCGCCGGCCGCCCGCCGCCCGCCCACTGCCGGCCAACGACGGCCCTCCCTTCTTGATCCCTTCCCGGGTGACCCAAGGTGGGCAGGACGAGTGGCGCGGCATGGGGGGGCGGCCGGGACGTGGAGGGCGGGGTGGCCGGGACGTGGAGGTCGCGGCGGGAGGGGACGTGGAGGGCGCAGCCGGAGGGGATGTGGAGGACGCCGGACTTGACGACGGTGGCGAGGCGGGGTCTGCCCACTAGTCGGAGCGGAGCGGCGGCGGCGGCGCGGCGGCGGCGGGGAAAAGGCGGCAAAAATTTTTTTTTTTTTGGAAGGGTGAGGGGGGAATTTTCAGCCGTTGGATTCAATCCAACGGCCGAAAAAATTGAGCACAGCCAAGATGGCTGTGCTCAATTACAGCAATACTTTCTCCTATATATATATATATATATAGGGGACGTTATCATCATGCTCCTAATTAATCATTGTAGGGGACGTTATCATCATATACTTTGGTACACTACCCAAATATATAGTGGCAAAATTAATTTATTTATTTTATATATAGTGGACCACAAAATTAATTTAAGCCCATTTATCACATTATGATGTGTTATTTATTAGTTTTGGGCGGATTATAAGGTTTAGAGCATGTTATTTAAGTTAGAACTCGATTATTTTATTTTATAATATTTTACTGTATTTTTTAATATTTTTTAAGATATATTTCGTAATATTAATAAGAGTCGGGACCGAGTTAAATTTTTATTATAAAACTACCTCGAACTTCTCCTGTATTTCTTTCCCTACCGTTCGATCACGCACCCCGCCCCCCTCTATTTTGTAGTGCCACCCCACCGCCAACCGCTAGCTAGCAGTGCTGTTGCTGCCTCGTGGGAACGGGCATGACTGGGGTGACTGTACAGAGAGGGGGAAGGAACCGACCGCCTTGGTGGTGGACGGTAGGGGTTGTGGGGGGGGGAACGCGTGCCAACATTCACTAACAATTGCAATTTCATTTGCAGTGGATATTTAATGCAATACTATGTTGTAAATCTAACTAACACATGCAATCTAATTTGCGGTAGATTCACTGTAAAATAATATTGATACTAAAAATCTACTTTAACATTGTGAATCACAATCATAGTTTCACTAACCCCTCTTTTAACTTTTTGTCGAGCAAAATAAATCCTTCAGCTTTCCAAGGGGATGCACATTTTTGCATTGGAATACTTGCCCTGTCAGGGCTATGGAACCGAGGATTATCCCAAATCGGGGTATGGGCAGTGATTCTCAAGAATCTGATATGGTAAGATAGTATGCAATACAAATAAAGACGAGCAATGGGCATAGATATGCAACATGTAAACAAAATTACCATTCCACTCAAAAAAAACAAGAGATTTACAAAATCCCCGTTTTTCTACCAAGATATAAGACATGAAAAGGCAAAAAAATAAAATCTCTTTTGTGTTTATGCACTTTAAACAAGAATATGAAAACCGACATGGAAGTTTAACACTTCCAAATCTATATCAAAAAGCAAAAGAACAAAAATCTACACAAAAATATAGATTAGAGCAAATCAAAGTGAATTCCACACACGGTACCTTGTGGATCCCAAGTTCCAGAAAATTTTCTGCCGAACTGCTGAATAGGGTTGAGAAATATGTTCTGGAATCTCAAAAATCATAGATTCCATCCATGAAATTGCAGGCTTGCAAGTCAATTTTCCCAACAATGCAATCTTTTAGCAATCGACATGAAGGGAGGCTTCTCTAGGATCATCTCCTTCAGGTCTCTAGAACCACATCCCTATCTTCTGTTGGTACCATAGGCAGATGGGACAGGAAGAACTCGAGTATCATTGCTTCTGAACCCTTCCATATCTTTACACATTCATTAGTCCGCAATAATATTTAACAAAAGGACATCATTTTAAGCTGAATCAGTCGGCCCTCAAACATATTATCTCATTTGCAGTTCTCTTCCGAAAATATGGCATGTGCTCCTACATTAGGTATAGATCAACATGTTAAGCTTTTAAAATTCAGAACTAGAACAGAATGCCATATTATCCTAGCCATTGTAAACTATTTGGAACTCAACAGAAGTCTATATTCACAAATGATGGAACTCACAGAACCATGACATTTTGCAAAACTATATACTGTTCACCCAGAGTGTTTGACAAAATTTATAGGCATACAAACCTGACTTAACCACATAAGAGAAGCATTAACCACAATTTTACACACATCAAAATCTCCGCAGGTCATTTTGGTTGACATGAAAAAGTAAAATGCATGAAATTTGCTTAGTTATAAATTACAAATAGTTAATGTGAATTTGAGTTAGTTATATGGAAAATCTCTGAAAAAAAATTTTCTACTTTTTTTGGGTTTTTAAAAATAATTTTAGAGCGTTTCATAAAACACTCTAAAAAAACTCTTAAAATTAATAATTTTTTAGTGAAAGGTCAATGATTTTGTCGTGAATTACCATTTATAGATTACATAAATTTTCCATTTCTATCATGTTAACCAAACAAACCCTTAAAAAAAAAGCACTGGCTGCCTCTCTAGAACTCACCTGACCAAAACAGAGGTTCAGTCCACGGCTGTAAAAATCAGCATATTTTATCATAAACATTCCACAATCCCACCTGTTCATAACATAAAAATATCCATATAAAATTAATGTGAAATAAACTCATAAGGAATGAAGATGGAATATTAATAAAAACTTTTTTAATGCAGTCAAAGCCAGAGACCTGTTAAATGCTGTAAAAGGGCCTCAACAATAAATATGACAAGGGGAACACACGTGCAGTATTTCATAAAATGCTAATGTTAATGCAGCCAAAGCTGGAGATGATTAAAGAAATTGGACACCTGATGAAAAGTTCCTTAGCAAATTTTTAACTATAATATCCCTAAGAACTAAGAACTTAATTGAACCAGTTTTATTTATGAAATACAAGAAACTGGCTTTCTTGTAGATGCAACAAGATGGCTTAGTCATCCAAATTACACGGCCAACTGTATCATAAAAGATGGGCTAGCTTACACAAGTACATGACAATTATTTAAAAAATAAAAAATAAAATTAAGGAAAAACATACCCATTTTTCTGCTCAGGAAGATCATCAACAAACTCTTGCGTCCATGAACTGATATCAATATCCTTGTTATTTTTGTCCTTTGCTTCATCTATCAAGTATTTAGCCTAAAACAAAAACAGCATATTACTTACTAGATTGACTAACCCAATAATATCAAAAACTCAAAAGACAAGTATCATACTACATAGAGAAGTAGCTACTTGGAGAAAATAAACAAATGTATAATTTTTGCATGTGCCCAGCCCATGCAGGCGTGCACACATGAGAGGCCAGACCAGATCCAGCCATGAACTCCGGGCAAGCCCCACTCTACCATGCAACACATGATGAGTGTGCAGCGCATGTAAGGGTGAACCCATCCCAGTGTATGCAAAAATCATTCTTAACAAGCACCTTGACACAACTACACACTAAAAAAGATAATATCACAAACCCACGAAGCCCAGTGCTTGGAAATGGTTTACGATCTAACAGAATCGTGGAAAAGGATCGATGCCCCATCCCATTTAAGTGTAAGGAGGAAGGAGCGTATAAAAATAATTAACATCCAAACATATATGTGCTAAATAATAAAATGACTATCTTGCGTGAATAGCTCATGAAGAGAAGCACCAAGTGCATGTATCTACCAACATACCAGAACTCTTAGCACATTGCTATCTCTGCCACCAAGAGAATCAAGATATTGGAACTTCTTCTCTTGTATATTTATAACAGCCAGACACCAGTGGACTTCTTTGTGTATTGGGACAAAAATCTGTATCATTAATATTAAAAATAAAACTAAAATTTGCAAGACGAATATATAGAAAAAAACAAACATTACAATTTACTTAGCGAATAGATATATTTACTTTTTCACAATCAATTAGACTGTAACCTAGTTTCCTTTGAGTTGTCCATCGTTTGACAGATCTATATTCATAACCACCCTGTCCACCTGTAAGCTGATCACAGCAACAAGATCATTGGAATCTTAACTAAATGTTTGAAGATGATAAAGATAATTTTGGCATTTCATTTTCCGATAATGACATAAAGGGCAAAATTACAAGTACAACTTACCAACAAAGTAGTAAAAATTTTAAAGCAGATTGAAGTGAAAAACAAGTTTTAAAGCTCAAACTGGATCATATTCATATGAATCAATCCTTACTTCTACATAAAGGAGTTGGAATTTAAACTTTCCCATACAATCTTTAATACAAAGCAGGCCAGAAATCTTTTTAGAAGGTAAGAACTCCATGGCAATTGTAAGTCAGAATATCTGGTCATACCAAACAAATCAATCCCATCCCAAGCTGAAAGATAATTAGCATATTCACCCTATAGCAAGGTGAATTAAAAAAATTCTTGACAAATACACAATCAACGCTAATACACTGGCTAAATTCGGCGTAATGTATTTGCAAGTGAAAAGTGCAAAACTGATAAAATAAGCTTTATTTAAGCTGCAAGCCTCTACCTGTGTTGGTATTCATAGAATAAGCAATGCCCTAACGCTCATCTGTACTACAAAAGTTAATCGCGACTTTTACTTAATAAACAAGGAATTGACTTCAAAAAAAAGAAATCAAATGGTACAATATTAGTAAACCTAGTCAATACCTTCTTATAAAAGAAAGTGTTGAAAAAATGACACTTCAAGAACTTCTTTGCGTCTCTTCTTTCTCGTTCTTTCAGCAACTCCAGGTATAAGTTTATGACCTGTGAAAGACAAAGGTTATCAAAACATCTCACTTGCAATAAATTATCATGTACCAATTGTTCAAAAGGGCCAAAACAAATTACCTCATCATTCAACCAGGCACCTGGCCTCAAGCACTGCAATATATCCCTTGTGATTTCAATATTTGAACTTTCATGTGTAACTAACACCTCCCGCCTACAATGAAGAATGGTAAAAAAATTATTTGTAAATTTAATGTAGGACAGCAATGCAAAAACATTCACAAAATAAGTATATCAAGAAATAGGTTGTGCTGTATGCCAATTAAATATTCTAGTTATATAACAATTAATGGACATGTTTCAAAGCATATCACCTGTTGCGACCACCTAATGCATGGGAAACTTTCTCCTCATCCTCCTCTGTTAGAGGAATAAAAAGTTCACGAGTAACAACCTAAAAATCAATGAATCATAATTTCACGTCAGATAAATTTAATAAAAGGATTACCATCTAAGGTAAAATTACAAACATCATTTTTACACAAATTTATGGACCCATAAACTAGGTGCAAGATTCCAGGACCACATAATTATTCAAGAGAAAAGTGAGGTAGTCTTGCCCACTACAATTGAACCCACATCTATTGAGGAGACACCATCTAATGAAGTTGTGCCTATCAGGGAGACACCTTTGACTAATATGGGAGTTTCGTTTCTAAGGAATGAAAGAATACAATTTAAGGCCTCCAAAACCAAAGAAGATCTAAATTGGTCCAATTTATTTCATTTTTTGGCTGTGTTCATTGTGACAATTAATGTATAGTGGCTAAAAAACACCACCCACAAAGAAATGAGACAGTTTCTTTTTTGGATGAATGCCTTTTTTTATATTGTAAGTTTAGATTCTTTATTTTTCTTTAGGAGTAGATGTTAATTTAGATATCCCCTTGCATACTGCATTAAAAGGTACCTACATAAAGATGTTGGCACATCTCAATTAAAATAAAATGATACTGCACAAAAGTTAACATCCAATCCAAAAGTATGAAAGATAAGAAGTTTGAAGAATGCGTTAATCAAGCAGCTCATAATTAAAACAGTGTTAACCGCATTTAGAGCAAGCACACCGGCAATTGCACGAGATAACAAAAATTAAATACCAGAATAAATTTAAAATACTTTTACCTCTTTTGCTGGCTTCGGTCCAATGAGCTTAAAATCAGAAAATTTCTTCTCAAACAAATTGACCTCAAAATCCAAAAAGCTCAACTTAGAATCCCGACTTCTCGACGTCTCAAGTAGGGACTTATAAGCTGGAGAAGCTATAAACTTCTCCTGGGACGAATCATTGAACGGAACATGCTCCACAGAAGGATCAGCGACAACCTTCTCCGGCTTCTCTGGCGTTAGCAAGGTAGAATCAGAATCTGCAACTCTGGAGGATTGACCCACTTGCGCATCCTTGCTCGACACCACAGGTAAGCCCTCGTGCCTCTCGACCAGTTCCTTGTACTCCTCCACAGTCAACCCTTCACAACAATCATCCCTTGCAGGATAAGGAGTGTGTCTCACATACTTCACTGCTCCCTTCCCGGTCTCGTCTATCCAATCGAACTGATTCAACGCAGATTTCTCCCGCAAACGGCTGATTAAGCTGCCCATGTCCCTCTCACTGCCACCTTCAGTCGCCTTCAATGCCTTGGTCGTCGGCGCAGCCCGCGCAAACCTCCAATCCCGTTGCGGGGCGTGGACAGGCCGGCGCAGCGGCGCCGGCGGAGGGAACCGTTGAATCCGACTGATTGAGACTTTGGAAAGGCAGGGAGAAACGGCCGAGGAAGGTTCGGGAGGAGCAGGCGGGCCCGGTAAAGACGACAACCGAGGTCGCTTCGCCGGCGGAAGGTCGACGGCCCCGTTGTAGGGATAAGGTCTGGCCGGGGAAAAGCTGGCGCTGCAAAATTCGGCGAAAAGCTTCCGATTTTCGGTCAGGGCGCCCATTATTCTCCACCCCCGGATGCTGTTCCCATCCAGCGCCCCCAATCCGTCACAACAACGAACCCTGGCTTCCTCCCCTCAAAAAAGGAATCACGGCAGCACCAAATGCCACAAGCTCGACATTCGGATGAACAGAAACCCTTGAATTGGGAATGGCGAAGCACTAATTACTGCGAATTCCGGCGAGAATATGGGAGGAATCAACGAAGCCGGAGCACAAAAGAATGGCAAAGCCCTAATCGTAGAAGATAGGGGGATCGCGTACCGGAGAAAGTGAAGATAAGAGCTGCTTGGGACAGACAAGGGCAGTCGGCGTCGGTAGCGTAGTAGAAAGGTGGCGTAGGGAACGTGATGACGCCGGAACGGCGGCGGCGGCGGCGGTGGCTGCGACGGAAGCGGCGAGGGCTATGTGGGCTGGGCTTGCGGGACAATTTATTACCTGGGCTGGGCCTAACTTTTCTACAAGAATTCATAGAACCACCCGAGAACACAAACATTTGAAATGAAAAATATTAGAAACAATTTTGCAGACGCCTGCTGCAGACGCCCATGGAGACGCCAGCAAGCCTGACCGTTGATGATGAAGATCATCAACAGTTAGGGCTGCTGGCGTCTTCATGGGCGTCTGCAGCAGGCGTATGCAAGCCCTGCTCAAAATATTACACCAGCATTTTCCATCCACCTTTTACGCGTAATCGATGGCCAACGTCCAACATTAAATATAGAAAAATTTACCAAGTAAGATTGCTATATTCACGACCTAATTATAATTAATTAAATATTCTTAAACATTTATTATAAAATAAACTAAAGGTTGGTTTTGGCGTTTGGGTAGTGGTTGGGTTATAATAGATTTTTTTCCTTTTTCTTATTTTTATTAATTACTAATTTTATTTATTTAGTTATTTATTATTATTTATTGTTAGGAAAAATTGGATTATAGTTTTAAATAAATTAATAATCTTAAAAAAATTGATAAATATTATTTTAACATGGAAATTTTATTTAAATTAAAATTTTTACTTATTTTTAATATATTATAATTAATTTTAGTATTTATATACAATTATTGTATTCTAAAAATAGATATTTTTATAAAATTCAAATGGATGGATATTTATTATTTTTATTTAAAATAATATTAATAACTTTTTAATTAATTTCATATATTATTAATAAGCTTAAATATAATCCACGCATCGTGCTGCTAGTTTTTAATAAAAGTTGAACCAAGATGGCCTATCAAAACCAATCTAAATAAAAGGGTGTTTATGAGTATTGGAAAAAACTACCATTAAATTGTAATTAACAAACAAACTACCATTTAATCATAAATGTTTTATCATTCTACCATTTAATGGCTAATTCCTCTTAAATAATATATATATATATTATTAATATATTATTATTATTAATTGGTGGGAGAATGAGGGCTAATCACTAGAAAGGAGAAAATTTTAATATAATGACAAAATTGTCATTAAGTTGGCTTTATAATAAAAATTAAAATTAAAATAACCCTCCTAAAACTATAAAAAACTTTTTAAAAAATAAATTACTTAAGGATGACCAGCCTTATTATTATTATTATTATTATATATTACTTGGGTGCCGTCGAAGCCGTTAAGCCTAAAATAGTTAGATTTAGTCGCCCAATGTCATCTTGCCCTTGGGTGGCTAGGATCTGGCCGCAATCGAAATGTCCTTGGCTTAGGGTAGCCAGGGACAGCGATTTGGCCAGTAAGGTTGGAATCGACCCAATAATTTTTTAAAAAGAAAATTAAAACTCAAATAGTTTGAATTTACTAAAATCAATAAGATGAAGGTAATTTAAACAATTTATTTTTTGGTAATTAACGTTAATTATCCCATTACCAGATAATATAAAAACTATCCTTTTTTATTAATCAAAAACTCTAAATAAAATTGGAGGGCAAGAAGACAGTAGATGGAGCTACTTGACTTATCCATTGGTGTAGGACTTGTGGCCGGTAGGTGTTGCAACATATTTACATGGACGGCGATTGCTTGGAGTAAAAATTTCAATCCATTGTTCATTATTAAAGGTTCTGGAAATGGTACAAATTCCCTCCACGCTAACCTTTTTGGGTCTTTGGTTTTTTCTTAAGCATCTCCCACTTGTATAAAGATGTTCTCCAATTTACTTGTAATATGTCTGTCAACTTACTTTGGACCCCTCGATCGGAAGGAAAATTTTAACCACACCCTATATCTTTGCATTTTATTTGTGCCCTATTTTTGATTGGGTCACTTGGAAGCGGTGAACTTTTACTAACCATCTCGACATAAAAAACTTAATATCATTTCTAAAGGATATAATAGAGAAAAAGATCCCGGTTAACCTCTGGAATTCGGTTAACAAAACATAATAAGAATAAAAAACTTGGTAAATACCCAATGTGAAAGTCGGTTAGCATAACCCAAAAAACCCACATATAAAAAGTTTTATAGAACACCCACCCCCCCCCCCCCCCCCCCCCCGATTCGAAAACCCACTTAGGACCTACAGTGAAATTTAATTGGTAAGACCCAAAAAAACCTATATATACAAAATTATATATTATATTTTATATTAATTAGGTTCTGTGTACATAATTAGTGGCTTTTATAAAACTTAAAATTTCATTAAAAACCTATAGTGAAACTTACTTTATATAATCCAAAAGATCCACCGGCACAAAATTGTATCTTTGTGTTATATATTTAATAGGTTATGTGTACACATTAGTGTATGAAACCCAAATGATACAATTTAAAAAATCTATGAATTCGAAAATTCAATAAGAACCTACGGTGAAATTTAATTGGTGTAACTCAAAAGACCCGCATATATAAAATTATAGCTTCCATTATATATTAACTAAGTTCTATGTAAATAATTGATGGCTCTTAAGGAATTGACGGGTGCGACCTAAAAACTTAGGAACTCAAAAACCTAGTAGGAACCTATAGTGACCAAGGTCAATGGAGTCGACCCCTTTTTTGACGAATTTGTTAGCAAAGAAGAAAGAAGAGAAGGGGGAGGAAAACTTCAATCTAAAAAGTACTTGGGGAGATCAGTCGAAGACTTTGGTGTGCTGACATACCAAAACGTGAAGGTTGTCCTTTATTAGATTATTATTTTGCATTTTATTGTGTTCAGCTGTAGTGATTGAAAATTTGTTATAGTTGTAAAATGTGACATTGTATATCATGCAAGTTTTATGTTGCCAGGTGTTACAGACGTGATTCATAGGCATGCTGGGAACTAGGGCTTGGGTGTTGTCCGTAGGTGTCCCGCGTCCATGATGGGGTAGCGGTGGCTATCTGAGTGGTGGAAACAACATACGGAGGCTAACCCGTGTTAAGTTGCAGGTTGCAAACCGAGGTGCACGAGCTGCTGTGTGATCGAGCATGGCTATGGAGCATGGCGTCGAGTTACAGCAATGGTGTCAGCACATGGGTCGGTATTTGGTGTACCGAGCATATGGCCGAGTCCAGGAAGAAACCTCAAGTTGCTGTTGATCGGTGTTTGGGTCGGCATATCGAGGTTGTGGTGCAACTGTGGACCGAGCAGGTTACCGAGCCAAGTACGCAACATAGGGTGTTGAGCATTCGCTAGTACCGAGCAAAATAGTGGAACTGTGCTTGAAAACTGTATCGAGCATTGTAGCGGGCAAGCGCGAGGTCGTGTGCGCTACTGTGCGCGCAAGGAGCGACAGGCGTGCTGCTGCACGAGTGTGCGGGCGCGCGATGGCGCGCGCTACTGTTCGCATGAGCGGGAGGGCGTGGGTGTGCGCGCAGACGCGCGAGCGGGCAGATGCTGGTGGACGCGACAGTGCGAGGGGCATGCACGAGCAGTGGTGCTGGTTCAGGGCGATGGTGGTGGACAATTGCTGGCAGTTGGTTGGTGAATTGCTGCGGGAGGTTGAGCCATGTCTGGACGGTGCTGGGGTCGAGCCGGCGGGCGCGACGGGATGACCAGCGGTGCAGCCAAGGCGGTTTGTGATAAACATCCATGGACGTTGCTGGGGGTGTATCTTGGTGGAAGATATGATCCATATCCAGACGTGGAGGCTGCAACAGACTTCTGAGGATAACCACAAGGCCGTTGGGAAAAACCTGGACGTGGTGTGCTGCTAGGTTGCTGGATATGGTGGGTATTGCAGATCATTGTGGATGAGGATGCAAGGATCCGGAGTTATCTGAAATCAGAAGGGCGTATATATGCATGGGGTTATGCTGTAAACAAAGGGCGTGTGATTCAGGAGGAATCAGGCCAGATCCAGAAGAGAAGACTCTTGAGTTCAGAGTCGGAACTCAGAGAGGAGGACTCTCGGAGGAGGATCGAGTCTCTGGAGGTCGGTGGATCAGGAGAGATCGAGTCCGGATTGGTTGCTCGAGAGATCTGGAGATCAGGAGATTGAGGAGAGATTGAAAAATTGAGAGGCCAGATCAAGGAGAAACGTGGGAGTGGATCAAGAGTGGAATCGAGTCCGGTGAGGAGGAGAGTTCCTTAGATTCCAGGCGTGTTCCCTTGTGAGAAAACAGCGTGGTGCGGCTGGTGAGAAAGAAGCGTGGAGTTGCTGCAGCCGGTGTTTGTGGTGAGCGCTGGAACTCCATTGGCTTGCTGGAATCCAGGTACGCGTTGTTAGGTTGCTGGTGTTGGCAATCGGGGATAGGATTACTCGGGGAGTAATTCTTGTGTGCGCCATTGTATTTGTGGGTACATTGGGCGAGGCTGTGGGGGTTGTCCACGAGCCGAGCAAGTGTTTGAGAGGAGAATTCGAGTGCTTGTAAAATCCTTATGATCGGGTGAATGATATAAGGTTGGGAAGTGTTTTCCCGTAATCTGTGGTTTGCTTGTTGGCTGTCGTTTTAGGCAGGGAACTTCTGTATCCGAGGTCGCGGTCAAGGTTTACAAGGCACGTAGTAGAGGGGACTGGTGCTGAGACGAGCAAGGGCAGACGGCACGACCCCAGGGCGTATTGCTGGCTGGGCGATTGGGCAGTGCTGTGTGGGGTGCTGTTTGACTTCTGGAACAGCCTATCGGCAAGGCATGTCGGTAGCCAGAAGTGCTGTGTCGGTGTTTGATGCGGTACCAATACACGGTAGTCGAGCGAAGGGTTGAAAGCAGCAACCTCGGGGGTGTTGAGGTTAGCCGAACACAGGTTGGTGTTGGCGTGCAGGCTTCCGTAGTCTCTTCAAAGCTGTATTTTTGGTGTTAGGCTGGTGTTCTCAGGTCGAGAATACGCCGCGCGGACTGGTTAAGGGTAGAAAAATTTGGTTCTTGAATCAGGCCCGT
>JAURVB010002934.1:0-22113 GCA_033002965.1 Piper betle | reverse complement strand
TGTTGTGTTGTGTTAAGTTATATACTAGGAATGAGTCCCTCGCAAGTCTAGATTACCTTGTCATGTGTTTGGAACACATTTTGGTCGAGGTTGCCCAACCGCCTTAAGGTGAGAACCCTAAGTGCGTGTGAGAGATCATTCAACTTAGTCTCACATCTAATGTCTATTGGGATAAAATCCTGTTTATAAATGAGACTATAGATTTTAAACTTAGTTAACCACTTTTAAAGTAATAACTTAGCCCATTATATTGCACATTGAGCTGGGTCATTAAAAATGATATCAGAGCAACCTTGTTCCGTATTAGATGGTAGGTTGGACTAAGAACATTGACTACACTATCGGTCATAGGCCAAAGAAGGTTGTGGGCAGAGGCTAGCAACAGGGCAAGTGTAGGAATTTCAAAGAAGAAATTTCCTAAGGTGGGTCGATTGTAAGATCCCTCAACTTAGTCACACATCTAATACCTATTATGATAAGATCTTGTTTATAAGTAGGAATGAACTATAGATCTTTAACTTGGTTAATTATTTTTAAAGAAATGACTGAGCTCATTATGTTGCACTTTGGGTTACGCCGTTACAACACGCAATACGTACTCACTCCCTCCCAGTGCCTTTGTGCACAGCCTATATAAGGTTTCCTAATTTAAGTTCGGGAACAAAGGGGCTAGGCCAGTGCCCTTGTACCCAAGCTTAAAATTTCCCTCCCTTTTTGCTACCTGGAGTCCTTGTGCTTAATTGTGTGATCCCTGTTGCATGCAGTTTGGTTCACGCATCTAGCCCATGTGCCTGGCCGGTCAACTAGCAGTGGTCCAGCAAAGGCGCCCAACCAATGCCTTTGCTTTGGAAACCCAAATTTGGCTATAAATACCCCCTAATTCCCAACTTCTTTAACCCTTTTCTCCTTTGCATGTCTTTTCTCCTATCTAGTCCTGCATCAGTTTTTACCCACTTCTCCTAAATCTTCCTTGTACTTCTCCAAGCCTTTCCAATCCCTAAGGGTTGTAGGTTTTGAAGTAGGAAGCCCCAAAAGACCTCCCCGTAGCTCCTTGTGAGGTGAAGGTCTCAACTTTCTCCTCTTTTCCATCGTTGTGGAGACTGTATGTTGCCTGTGTCACTTGTTTGGGTTTTTCATGCCTTTTATTCATGTATATCTTTTTGTTGATAGTATATTAACTTCAGTTTCATCACTTTTTCTTATTCATAAAAATAGTTATGACGTTTTCACTTGAATATGTATGCAGATATGCACTGTTTTAGATCTGATGTATCTCAAGGTATTAGACTCCATTTTTCATGATTCTTATTTTAATACGTTCATAACTAGTCTATCTAGATTTTTTATGATGTGTTTTGGATCTGATTATGCCCGTATAAGTATGTACGGGAACCAAAGTTGGCAAAAGATGAAAACTTTAGTGTTTTAGTAACCTAGCCGCCACTTTCCCCAATTTTTACACCCTGTTGTAGGTACTAATTTGACTCTATCTTTTGCTCTCTGCTTTATGTGGTTGCAATAACTTTCTAAATCCCCAAGCTAAATAAATATCAATGAGAGCTTCAAAAAACCACCTAAACAAGTCTATGCATGTTGTGTGATTGTTGCGATATGTTATGCTCTATGATTGTGTGATTTTTTGAGCTTATTAAAAGAGACCAAGAAAATGTGTACAAATCATTAATGATGCCACTACATGTCTACTAGAAACATGAAAAAATTGGGCTTAGTTTGATTTAATTTAGGTAGTTAATTAATTAGGTTTTACGGAGGGGATAGGAATTGAGGGTTAAACCCTAGTTCCATAGCCCCGGTTGTAAAATCTCAAAACCTAATTGTTTCTTGGTATAATTTCCCTAAATTTTTTGCAGGGCTTAAGCTGTATTCCTATTTCATCATCCTAGAGTTAGGTGTCCTTTGGTTAGGTAGATTTTCTTGTAGAAATATCCCAACTCGTGCAGTCCAGTCAGCTTTAGAACTGTCTATGCCAATACCTTCTACTTTAGGAACTTTTTGGATCAGGATACTTGGAGTGTTGGTCTAGAATTTGGTACGGTTATAGCCCACGTTGCTAGCTAACTCCCCTATTTTAGGCAGGACTAATTGGAGACTCCAAGACCATGATCAACCCTAGGAAATTAGGTGCACAACACAAGAATTCTGATCCTAGAAACTTAACCTTGCCTTAGTCGTCCTTGTTCATAATCTTTGCCCATGAAGATTTTTTTGTATGACACTTAGGATATCAGGGCCCGCTGTTTCAAATTTCAGGCCAATTAAACACATTTTTGTCTTTACAAAAAATCATTCGGTTAAGCCCATTCAATTAAGTTAGGATTAAACCCTAAGGGGCAATTATCCATCACTTGTACTTGCGTGCTGATGTGATCTGAGTGTGATTCGGGTTTCATCGTTTGTTAGGATACACGAGGTGAGCTCGTCGACTTAAGATGAAGATCTCCCCTCATCCAGGTCCGTAGGACACTTCATTGTCATCTTTGTTTGACTCCTTGAGTGAGGTTTTCAACAAGTTTTAGATGTAGGATGACATGGGAAACGATTTAACTTAGTTTTCCAAAGTTTAATAAAACTTCAAGTTTGAGATCCTTGATGGTTTTTGAAACCTAAGCTACAGAAATAATTTGATATAAGTCTTTGCCGAAGACTGCTATAAAAGTATACGAGGGTTTGTAGTTTTACGATCATGAAAGAAATGTAAGGAGAAGAAAGCATTGCACTAGTACTACTACATCCTAAAGTAGTGCAATGTAAGATGGTATTGCATAATACATCATATTTCCATAATTTACAGTACTAATTTAACAATAGTTCCAAAGTCATCCGAGTACATGATGGGTGATATACGGAAGATGTGGGGGCGTAAGCGTTGTGTATGTGTAAGTTGTCGTGTGTGAGATACTAGGTCAGGCAAAATTTTATTGATAAAATAAAATAAAAAATTGGGTAAGACTAAGTACTCCAGACATGTCATCATTAAAAATTCATATATCTTAGATTACATGTAAAAAATATTAGGTAAAACAGAGTTCTAGACAGTGAGATATGATCGTTTTAATTTAACCCTATAACCAAGTTATTAGATAATAACATGGAATAGTAGAATTACTTTCATAATTCCATAAAATAAAAATATTCCAATATGACAAAATTATGATGAATAATATAGTTTGAAAAGGTGTTTTTGAGATTTGAAACTCATATTTAAGGTGGTATTATTAAGTAAATATCCATTTTGGATAAATACAATACATATTAGGATTTTATTAATTAATTAGAGTAAACTACCTGAAATAAACCTTAGATTAGAATTTACTTACGTTCCCCATAAGAGTGGAACGTCTCTCTGTGGTTTTTGGGCTGACAATTGACGTTGAGAATTTGGAGAGATGGAGGCTAGGGCTTTCTTGCTTTGTCTTTCTTTTTTTTTTTCACTATAAGATTATCATGTATATATAGATTTCACATATAGGAAATGTATGTATCATGATTATATTAATGTTCTAACAAATTTGGATAGTTTTTTGGGAAGAGAAATGATAGATTTTTGTGTGTTTTGATGATGGGATTCTGTGTGGTTCTTTGAGTTCTCAGATATTGAACTCATTGAACATGCTTTTGTGTCAAAAGGAATGATTTATACAAGTTTGATTCTTGTTTAAAATAAATTATGATTATACTTCTACTCCTTTGTAATTTATGAAGAATTGTTATTTATTTATAAATGTATCATGATTTTATCTAGTTTTACACGTATATAATTAAATTAACATGCTAGTTAATATATGTAGCATGTTATATGAGAATATCTTGTTCAATTATGCTTTAACAATGAAATTGATTACCATAGTTAATTGAATGAAAAATTAGCATGGTCATATGTTAAAGGTGTAATTAACTTGTTAGAATAACTAGAATTTGATTACATGTTAACTAATCACAAAATAAACAAGAAATTTGGTAGCCTTGTGTATTGTGTGTGTGGACGAGCCAGTGCCACAACATTTCAGTGTCGCAGCACTCGCACGCATGTGTTTGAATTTGGTAGTAGTGACACGGTACTCAAAGCTTGATTGATTAGACATTTTGTATTTTTTTACTTTTTTAGCATTATTAAATGTTTTATGTATTATTATGGATTATTTGTTGATGTGATATAGATGTGTTTGAACTATGTTTGAGTGTGAATAATCTCATGCATTGTGTGTCATGAGGATTGTAAGTATACATTCCCTAATATATATCATTGGGTTCTAGGAAGCGCTTGCGAGCTTTAGAGTAAAGTAACTTGAGGAGGCCTTTCAAGGGACATATAGCTTGTATGACTGTATGGCTATTGATTGGTTGGGAGAAAAATGGTTGGTATGTTCGATATATATCCAGACTTTGCTTTCCTTGCTGAAAGATAAGCTGTAGGTTTCAAGGTTTCAAAACTGAGATAGCCTTATACACACTTGGACACCAGAGTTAGGACAGAGAATAGGTATATTTTCTTCCAATGAGGGAAAGGACAACATTTATGTTCATAGATGGTAACTCTTTTTTAGTGGTCAGCCGTTTTGTTCATTATTGTTATGCTTGCTTAGTGGTTTCATCAGTAACATAAAATTGCCTCCACAAGTAATTAGATGTGAACTTGACTTGGGAGTTCTATAGAGATAGTTGCGAGTGACTTTATATTAGATAAATAATAGTAATTATCTAGATGGACTTGTTTGGTTATTTTGGAATATATATTATTAGTAGTGGATCACGGTTAGTTCGTTGGGTGTTCATTTGTTTCGATCGGCTTAGTTTATGTTAGGACATATTATTCTAGATGGAATAATTATTATTTAATTGCAATTATTTGACATATAAATATTACTTGCCTCATTCTTGTAGTTCATTATTAAATGTGATTAATTTAAAATTTAGTTGTTGCTTGCTTGCTAGTTTTTAATTATTCCATGAATTGTTTTCTTGGGATTTGGGTTATCGGACCGAAAGTGGCACCTGGTTGGATTATAAACTTTGGCAGGTCATCAGAAATGGTATCAGAGCCAGGTGTCCATATAGCTAATGGTATATTAATCACACCTTGCGGAAAGTCCAAAGAGTCTAGTGTCACCAAGGTTAGAATAATTTTGTTGTCTTGTTTGTAGATTGGTAACTGAGGTGCCAACGTTGAATGTTTTAGATAGTGGCTAATACTAGGCCTCAAGATTGTCAAAAAATGGTGAACCATGGACAGAGATAAAGCCCAAGTGAGGGAGTGACCCCACAGAATTTGGCAAACCGTGAATAGAGAGCATAGCCGATGTCTGGCCACTGAACAGATGTTTTCCCAGATAATGACGACTATCTGGAGTTTAACCTAGTCCACTACAACAGCCTAGAATGCAATTCTAGAGGTTGCCTAGACCATAGCTATACTAGTGGTAGAGGGAGGGAGGCAATGGGACAACAAGTTTGGCGGGAAGTTTTGGTTGAGCTCGCCTGAGGGCCCAGGAGGGAAGCCAATGAGTGAGGGATAGCAATCCACCGGTGGTTCATGCTAAGCAAAACCCGGCTAGTCAGGCACCAAGGGGAGTTGAGGGCTCATACAAATATAATAAGGAGAAATATATTGAGAATGGAGCTAAGGAGTTTATTGGGGGAGTTAACCTGATTAAAGCTGAGGACTGGATAAATAGTATGGAAACTACCTTTAGACCATGCAAGTACCTCAAAGGCGTAACACTAGACTAGCAACTACTATGCTCCAGGAGGAGGCATATCAATGGTGGCAATCTATGGAGAAGTCTACATATAACAAAAAGGCGATCACTTCTATTACATGGTTTGAGTTTATGACTTCCTTCAACGAGCAGTATTTTTCTAAGCCAGCAATTCAGCAAAAGGATCTAGAGTTTAACAACCTTACTCAAGGAAATGGCTAGGCTAGGGAAAATGCTCAAAACTTCTTACAATTAGAGAGATTTTCCACTTGATTACCTGACAAATATGAAAGCTAGATGTGACAAATTCTTTTGGGGGATGAGGTTTGGGCTGAGAGATAGAAATGCTAATATCCCTAGAAATAATCTAACTGAAATCATCAATATTGCAGCTAATCATGGTTGATTTTGGAGCAATAGAAAGATGCTAAGAAGAATAATTCCACTCTGTCATCTAGTGTTTCCACACCACCTTTAACAAAATCTTTTAAAGAACAAATTGTAGAAAATCACATCAATCCCAACAAGTGGAAGAGGAATGGCGAGAAAAAGCCTTGGAAGTGCAGAACATGTGGGAAGGAGCACTTTGGGAAGTGTTCTGAACTGCCCATGTGTTTCAATTGTGGGAAGATAGCACCCATGAAGGATTGTCCATAATCAATAAAAGGGGTAGAAGGTATGAAATATAAATAACCCACTTATTATTTAGAGATTTAAAATTTCATTTATTATAGTCAATTTTTACGGACAAAAATTCTTGAAGGTGAGGAGAATGTGAGATCCCAGGATAGCCGAAAATTTTTTAATAGAATAAATTAACAGAGTTGGGTTAGAATGAATACTCCGGACATGTCTTCGTTAAAAATTCATATCTCTTGGAATACGTGTTACAAAATTTTGAAATTTAAGATAAGAAACTAGACATCTTCATATATATAAAAAACAAATAATTTAAAACGGACTTTTAGAGAGTAGGATATGATCGTTTTAACCAAGTTATTAGATGATGACGTTGAGGACCTATTTATATTCCCATTAAGAGAGGAACGACTCTCTATTTTTTAAGCTGCCAATTGACGTTGAGGAGGTGGAGAGGAGGCTAGGGCTTTCTTGGTTTGTCTTCTTTTTTTTATTTTCTCTATAAAATTATCATATATATATATATATATTTCATGTTTAGGAAATGTATGTATCATGATTAAATTAATGTTCTAACAAATCTGGATAGTTTTTTGGGAAGAGAATTGATAGATTTTGTGTGTTTTGGTGATGAAAATGTGTGTGGTTCTTTGAGTTCTCGAATACTGAACTCATTGGACATGTTTTTGTCTTAAAAGGAATGATTTATACATGTTTGATTCTTGTTAAAAATAAATTATGATTATACTTCTATTCCTTTTTTAATTTATGAAGAATTCTTGTTTATTAATAGATGTATAATAATTTTATGGAGTGTTACTAGTATATAATTAAATTAACATGCTAGTTAATCTATGTAGCAAGTTATATAAGAATATCTTGTTAAATTGTGCTTTAATAGTAAAATTGAATACCATAGTTAATTTCAGGAAAGCTTAGAATAGGGATATGGTAAATGGTGTAATTTGCTTGTTAGAATATCTAGAACTCAATTATATGTTAACTAATCACGAAATAAACAAGTTTAAGAAAACTGTTTTACATAGCAGTGTGGTGACACTACATGCCAGTGCCGCGGCACTCGGAAACCGAGATTTCAGTGACGTACCACTGGTACATATTTGTTTGAAATTCAGCAGCACCACCGCGGTGCTCAGAGCTAGAGCGGCGGCACTGACTCGACACTTTGTTTTTTTATTTTTTAACATTATTAAATGATTTATGTATGGCATTATTTAACTTATTTAAGTATTATGGATTATTTATTGATGCAATATGGATGTGTTTGAGCTAAATTTGAGTATTAATCATCTCATGCATTGGATATCATGAGGGTTGTAAATGTAGATTCCCTAATGCATAACTTTGGGTTGTAAAATGCTATAGCTAGTTTTAGAATGAAGTAAATCTAGGGAGGTGTTTCAAAGTACGTATAACATGTATGATATTATATTAACGTACTGTATGACCATTGACTAGTGGGAAGAGGAGCGGATTTCAAGCATTGGTCTATTTGACGTACATTAGGACTTTGTTTTCCTAGCTAGAAGATATGGTATAGGTTTGGAGGTTTTGAAACCAACATAGCCTATTACACACTCCGACATGGGAGTCTAGGAGGGAGTAAGTGTATTGCCTCAGAGTGAGGGAAAGGACATTGTTTATGATCATAGATGGTAACTCTTTCCGAGAGATCGGCGACACCTTTGGAACTCCACTTGGTGTGGACCGTGGTTATTATTTTGTTTTTTATTATTATGTGTACTTACTGGTATCATCACTAACATGGAATTACCTCTACAGATAACTAGCTTGGAGTGTGAATTAAAACTTCAATGGAGACGGTGGCAAGAGACTTTATATTAGAAAATTAATATTAACTATTTACATGGACTTGTTTGGTTATTTTTTATCAAATATTTTTAGTAGTGGGCCACTGTTCATTTATTGGGAGTTTCATTTTGATATGCTTAGTTTATTTTACGAGTCAAATACATCATGGAGCTTATTTTAGCAAAGCCGTCCATGAAAGAAATAGGAGCCTAACGATATGATCGAGAGTTGCTCACTTTCATACTTGCAGTTAAAAAATGACAGTCATACCTTTTGGGAAGGCAGTTTGTGGTAGAAACAGATCACATCATTCTCAAATACCTGTGGCAGTAGAATATGCACACAGCTCGACTTCAAAAATTGCAATCAAATAATTTGAAGATGACTGCATACATCCATGTCATGTCATTTGTGGAATAGTTTCTAGGTGTAACAAATCGTTAAACATAAAATCTTTTGTTAGTAAATTGTGTTTCTTCTTTTATTTCGATTGAAAAGACAGCCGACATTGGGGGTTCTACTTTCACCTGTCTCTCTCTCTCTCCATTTTTTTTGTTCTCCTTCTCCCGTAATTAATTTTTTAAAGAAAATAAAAAATAGGAGATGATTTTTTCTTTGATTCATGAATTATTCTATATTTTATGGGCTTCCATAAAACAATTAATATATTAATCAATCATCTCATATAAGGTAATGTGTGCACAATTTTGTCCTACAATCTCCAGTTTTTATTAATTAGGCAATGGATAAATGTTCAAGGTCACATAGGGGCATGGTTTAATTATTTTCTAAAAAGTTACAATTCCTTTATAATTTTCAATTAAATTAAGTTATTCAAAATTTTATTTGATGTATACTAATAATTGAATCAAACTATTATTTCCAATTTTTTCTCAATTTCAGATTAATATTTGCATAAATATATTTCTCAATATCGTAGTCACTAGTATTTTTCATATTTCTTCTCACTAGCTCCAAATTCTAACTTGGTAAATATCACAAGTTGTAGTATTTTACTCCTATAAGAGCATGTATGGGAGTAGTAATTGCCAAAATAGAAGCATGCTATTCATCTTCTCTTGTTCCATTTCTCGTTATCCGGGGACAATATTGGCACTCGTCTGTAATTTACTATACCCATAATATCACAACCAAGACATTGATAGTATATATGGGAGTAGTAATTGCCTAAATGGAAGCATGGTATGCAATTTCTCTTATTCTATTTTACTTTATTCAGGGATGATATTGACACTCCTCTGTAATTTAGTATACCCATAATATCACAACCAAGGAATTCAAGGTATGGCAGTAGTAATTGCATAAATGGAAGCATGGTATGCAATTTTCCTTATTCCATTTCGCTTTAATCATGGATGATATTGACACTCCTCTGTAATTTACGGTACCCATAATATCACAATAAGCAGATTTATTGAGGTGTCGTGCATCACATGCGATGTATCCGTGTAGTATTATTGTTCATCTTTGGCGCATATGATCAAAGCTTCAACTGTTTGGTGTTTTAGACTACTCTGATAATTACTGATAGTTCGTCTTCTAGTGCTGAATGCAGATTCGGATGCTACCGTAGAAAGAAGAATTTCCAAAAATACCTCTAACCATTAACCATAAATTTTATATTTTAATGAAGTATTTTTCTAGTAATCTAAAACATCAAATTGTGCTCCAACTTCCAACCTCAAGTGTGGTTCTTCACACTAGTATACAAACGGCTATTAGCATCCGCAGATTTACGACTGACATTTTAAGTGGTTTTTTCCGACCAGTTAGTGAGCCGGCTTGAAACGGGGAAATTTTTTGACCCCTTTGGCACTGCCTTTAGGGTCGCAAATTTATTTCAGACTTGACCCGATAGATATACTTGTTTTGTAGAACCTTCCTTTTTAGTGGCAACTTCACCAATTTCCATGTATGATTTTTCTCCAATGATGACATCACGTCCTTCATAGCCAACTCCCACTTAAGATGAGCTTTGTCACACATGGCTTCATCACAGGACTCCGGTTCTCCTGCATCATAAGTATGAAGTGAGCTTTATTGGGCAAGTATGGAGTGAAACATAAGGTTGTCACTACTAACCATCCACAAACTAACGGCTAGACTGAAGTATCCAATCGAGAGATTCTTAAAATTCTAGAGAAGGTAGTAAAGGGTAATAGAAAGGATTCGTCTATTCGGTTAGTTGATGCTCTATGGGCTTATAGAACAGCTTTTAAGACACCAATTGGCATGTCCCGTTATCGATTAGTGTTTGTAAAGGCTTGTCATCTTCCCCTAGAATTAGAGCATAAAGCTTTTTGGGCCATTAAGGAATTTAACTTTGACTTGGAAGCATGTAGAAAAATGAGACTACAACAACTTACTGATTTAAAAGAAATTAGGAGAGCTTCTTATGAAAATGTCAAGATCTATAAGGAAAAATCCAAAGCATTGCATAATCAAATAAATTGCTTCGAAACCATTTTATCCTAGACAAAGGTATTGTTATATGACTCAAGGTTGAAAATTTTTAACCGAAAATTAAAATCAAGATGGTCTAGTCGTTACATAGTGCAAACAGTTTTTCCACAGGGACAATTGAAATTAAGACTGAACAAGGGGATTGATCATTTAATGTCAATGGATGTAGATTGAAATACTACTATGAAGGGGAGCAAATTTGGAAGTCCTCCATCACATTAAATACAGAATAAGAAACAGGCGTCTGGCTGTAGATGTTAAACCAAGCGCTTCTTGGGTGGCAACACAAGAATAGGTAAAGTACAGATTCAGTTATTCATGATAATCATGCCCCGACTAATTATGTAAGGGAGTTCTGTTTCACTTCTTTCTCTTTATTTTTATTTTTATTTTTTTCAACATTGATGACAATGTTTAGTTTAAGTGTGGGGGATGCCTTAATTTTGTGCATATTGTTCATGCTCGACTCATGCTTAGATTTAGATATGCATATATATATATATATATATATATATATATATTGTATAGTTTAGTGTAAAAATTTTATTATGCAACACCATATTAGTCTCTTGCTTCAATGATAAAAGCATGTGAATTTGTCTTGACATTCTTCGGAAAACTTGAATAATTGATATGAGGCATAAATTGAGTAAATGATTGCATTTGAAAGTTGGTTCTCTACCTTATATTATTTTCACAATCCTTTAGTTTAGATGATTTCAATAAATGTCTTGTAATAGGAAAAATCCTTTAATCATAAGAATTTGCATGACGGCTCTAGTTGTTTTAGGTTTGTCCTAGCATTTTTTTCTTCATAAAAAACAAAAAAGAATAAATTAGAGCAATGACTACTTTGGTGAGTAACCAGGCCTTTGTAACTCTAATTATGGAGGTTCGCATCAAAAAGTAAAGCTAGTTATCTCTGTGTGCATATTGGCACTTTGTTGAGTAACCGGCCATCATAACTCAATAATTATTTGGGTTCACATCAAAAGGTAAAAACTGGCTACTCTTACAGAGGTGACTCTACTCGATTTTATCTAGGAATTTTAATTTGTTTTCTAACTTCAATACATGTAGGCTGTGTTATTCGCATGGGCCCAACCATAAGTGTTGTTACATGCATTTGGTATTTTTCTCTGCATATTAGATGCCCTCAAGTTTCTATCTTCTGATTCCTTGAGTGATTTGTCCCTTGTAGGTTGGTTTTGCATTTTACTATTTTATGAATTAAAATCCCAAAGTTTATCATCTCGATTCGGTATGGGGGTAGACTAATCCGGGATGTTACAACATTAGAATCCCCCAAGTTTCTGTTTTTGACGCCTTTAGTAGTTTAGGTCTTTGTGGGTCCATTTTAAATTTTAATAGGTTATGAATTAACTTTCCAAGGTTTATCATTTTAATTCGGTTCACGAGCGGACCAAATCCTATTGACTAGTGGTTCTAAATGCAGCAACAATTACAAATCAGTTTCTTATTCCAATAATAAATGTGCTGATCGATGAACTCCATGGCTCTAGATTCTTGTCCAAGATAGACCTCAAATCAAGGTATGACTAGATACGAATGAAGGAAGGTGATATCGAGAAAACTACATTCCAGAGTCACCATGGCCAATTCGAGTACAAGGCCTAGCCATTTGGTCTATGCAATGCGCCCACCACTTTCCAGTCATTAATGGATAGAGTATTTCTACCATATCTGATGAAATTCATGTTGGTCTTCTTTGATGATATTCAACAATTGGAAACAACAATCAGCTGGTGGCGAAAAGATTTAAGTGTCAGTTCGGACTACGAGAAGCGATGTCTCTGGGGTACATACTGTTGTCAGTAGGTGTGACCATTGATCCACAAAAAGTGGAATTAGTTGTGAAGTGGTCAATTCCCAAATCCTTAAAAGCTTTGAGACGCTTCTTGGCCATGTCAGGGAATTACAGAAAATTCATTTAGGGGTATAGAATAATAGCTGGACCACTTACAAGGCTACTTAAAAATTATTAGGGGTCTGATGAAGCAGGTGAGTCACTCAACAGGTTGAAAGATGCATTTGTTGCAACACCAATCTTAACTTTAGCGGATTACAAGAAGCAATTCACAGTCGAGTGTGATGCATCATCAGAAGTAGGAACTATCCTATTGCAAGAATCCAAACATGGAGCTTATTTTAGCAAAGCCGTCCATGAAAGAAATAGGAGCCTAACGATATGATCGAGAGTTGCTCACTTTCATACTTGCAGTTAAAAAATGACAGTCATACCTTTTGGGAAGGCAGTTTGTGGTAGAAACAGATCACATCATTCTCAAATACCTGTGGCAGTAGAATATGCACACAGCTCGACTTCAAAAATTGCAATCAAATAATTTGAAGATGACTGCATACATCCATGTCATGTCATTTGTGGAATAGTTTCTAGGTGTAACAAATCGTTAAACATAAAATCTTTTGTTAGTAAATTGTGTTTCTTCTTTTATTTCGATTGAAAAGACAGCCGACATTGGGGGTTCTACTTTCACCTGTCTCTCTCTCTCTCCATTTTTTTGTTCTCCTTCTCCCGTAATTAATTTTTTAAAGAAAATAAAAAATAGGAGATGATTTTTTCTTTGATTCATGAATTATTCTATATTTTATGGGCTTCCATAAAACCATTAATATATTAATCAATCATCTCATATAAGGTAATGTGTGCACAATTTTGTCCTACAATCTCCAGTTTTTATTAATTAGGCAATGGATAAATGTTCAAGGTCACATAGGGGCATGGTTTAATTATTTTCTAAAAAGTTACAATTCCTTTATAATTTTCAATTAAATTAAGTTATTCAAAATTTTATTTGATGTATACTAATAATTAAATCAAACTATTATTTCCAATTTTTTCTCAATTTCAGATTAATATTTGCTTAAATATATTTCTCAATATCGTGGTCACTAGTATTTTTCATATTTCTTCTCACTAGCTCCAAATTCTAACTTGGTAAATATCACAAGTTGTAGTATTTTACTCCTATAAGAGCATGTATGGGAGTAGTAATTGCCAAAATAGAAGCATGCTATTCATCTTCTCTTGTTCCATTTCTCGTTATCCGGGGACAATATTGGCACTCGTCTGTAATTTACTATACCCATAATATCACAACCAAGACATTGATAGTATATATGGGAGTAGTAATTGCCTAAATGGAAGCATGGTATGCAATTTCTCTTATTCTATTTTACTTTATTCAGGGATGATATTGACACTCCTCTGTAATTTAGTATACCCATAATATCACAACCAAGGAATTCAAGGTATGGCAGTAGTAATTGCCTAAATGGACGCATGGTATGCAATTTTCCTTATTCCATTTCGCTTTATTCATGGATGATATTGACACTCCTCTGTAATTTACGGTACCCATAATATCACAATAAGCAGATTTATTGAGGTGTCGTGCATCACATGAGATGTATCCGTGTAGTATTATTGTTCATCTTTGGCGCATATGATCAAAGCTTCAACTGTTTGGTGTTTTAGACTACTCTGATAATTACTGATAGTTCGTCTTCTAGTGCTGAATGCAGATTCCGATGCTACCGTAGAAAGAAGAATTTCCAAAAATACCTCTAACCATTAACCATAAATTTTATATTTTAATGAAGTATTTTTCTAGTAATCTAAAACATCAAATTGTGCTCCAACTTCCAACCTCAAGTGTGGTTCTTCACACTAGTATACAAACGGCTATTAGCATCCGCAGATTTACGACCGACATTTTAAGTGGTTTTTTCCGACCAGTTAGTGAGCCGGCTTGAAACGGGGAAATTTTTTGACCTCTTTGGCACTGCCTTTAGGGTCGCAAAATTATTTATAATTAATATCGATCGTTTAACCACAAGAGTTTTGTAACCGTTAACTCTTGTGACCTCGTCATTTTTGCGATCACTTTTCTGTTGCTGTGCGATTACTAAACTATTGACATATTTGGTGATCGTGGTTGAGATAACAAGGTGGACTTAAAAATAACTCGTTTCAAAGTGGTCACAAAACTCCCACTCGCTAATGAGCGATTTTCTAAAAAAAATTTTTCTCCTTCTCCCCTGTTTTTTTTCTAAAAAAATTAGATCCTTTTTTCATCCTTTCATGAATAATTCTACATTTTATGGGCTTCTATAAAACAATTAATATGCTAATCTATTATATATATTATATAAGGTTTTGCAAGCTTAATTTTGTCCTTTTTACAATCTTCCATGTTTATATCTTTTTGAAAATCGAAAACAAATTTACTAATTAGACAATGGAGAAATGTTCAAGGTCACGGTGGTGGTTGAATTATTGTCTAACAAGTTATATTTTACCTATTCATATATGATGTATTTTTTGTACAAAAAAGTTTTATTCACACTTGAAAAATTCAATTATTAAAATTAAAATATGTTTCACATGGTCGTCGCCCTAATTCCTATAAGAATATAGCTTGGGAAATATAACTAGGTTCAGTATTTGACTCCTATAAAAGTGTGTATGGTAGTAGTAGTAATTGCCTAAATGGAAGCATGGTATGCAATTTCCTTTATTGACACTCTTTAATTTAAGAGACGCATAATATCACAATCAAGACATTTATTGTGGTATCATCGTGCATCACATGGGATTCATCACAGTAGTATTTTTGTTCATCTTTATCGCCTATATAAAGGAGGGTTTAGTAGTAGATTCTTATGCATTGGAACTGATAGAGATCGAAGAGTGCAATGGATGCCGTTTGTGCTATCAATATCTCTGCCCAAGCACCACCAAAAGAACTTCAGGTTAATATTGTAGGCCGCAAATTGGTTACTTTCCCAGAAGACATTTGGGGTGATTACTTCTTGAAAATTTCCCCAAATGAAGAGGTATTATAAGATTTTGATATCGTCAATATTATTAGATATCTTTGGTGTGTATATCATTGTGAATATGAATGGTTTGCTGATGCAGAGATTGGATTCATGGAGAGGAAGAGCAAAGGAGATCAAAGATAAAGTGCTTGACATGTTAAGCTGCGCAACGGGAGCAGAGCATGTGCATCTGATTGATGCGCTTTGTCACCTTGGAGTCTCTTACCAGTTTGAGATGGTGATAGAAGAAGCTTTGAAGAACATGATAAACACGTACACCAATGATTCTTCTGAAGATGACCTTCACACCCTGGCCCTACGATTTCGCCTTCTTAGACAAAATGGGTTCCATGCATCGTCCGGTAATGAATTATGAACTTTAATTCACTTTCGTACTAAAAAATAAAGGCCACTATTATCGACAGTGTTGTGTTAATCCACATGAGTGGTAAATGAAGTTGGTGACTTGTATGTAAGCTAACCAGAAAATCTTATTCTTAAATTTTTAGATTATATGGGTCCCTAATACTTGTTTCAAGTCATTTTACCGGGGCCCAGAAGGCCCAACAAATAGTAGATCTACCTTTTATTTTTTTCATTATAAAAAATTGCAGGCTGAGTACTTAATTTTTCCTGTACAGCTAAAGCTCATTAATTTCCACTTGAGTTGCATGGTCGTACTTAGTGGCTTAGGTATAATTGGTTATTCATGTTTGATAACTTGTTAACAAACGTGCACTTGCATGAAAAAGTTAAAGTACATGCATTCCATGCATTTATTGGCGCAAATATTTACTTAAACCACAAGGCAATGTTGATACTCAATAGATGCATTTAGCAAATTCAAGGATGCCCATGGCGGTTTTAAGGAACATCTAGCTTTTGATGTGATGGGCCTTCTAAGCTTATACGAAGCATCCTACGCTGGAACTGTGCAAGACTTGATACTAGACGAAGCCTTGTCCTTCTCCAAAAAGCATCTTCAAGCTGCTCTACCCGGCTTAGACTCTCTTTTAGCCCAACGAGTGTCGCACTCTTTAGAACTGCCTCTTCACAAACGGATTGAAAGGTTGGAAGCCAGGGAATTCATCTCTTGGTGTGAAGAAGGTGGTTCCAATATGATCAACAAGGAGCTGCTAGAGTTTGCAAAGCTGGATTACAACATTTTGCAAGCTTTACACCAATGGGAGCTTAAGGAGATAACCAAGTCAGTAGTACAATAGATAAAACGTATACATATATGTGTAACTGATAATACATAGCATACACCTCCAGGTAATTTTTGAATTTTAATTAATGTTCGTGCTCAACTCCCGTAGTGGCTTAATTTGTTGGCACAGGTGGTGGAAGAAACTCGATCTCGTTGGCAAGATGACATTTGCAAGGGATCGAATTTCAGAGACCTACTTCTAGGTTTCTGGCCTTTTCTTTGAACCGCAATATTCAAGAGGCAGGATCATGGGCACCAAGATGCTGATCATTTGTGCGGTTGTAGATGATGAATACGATGTGTATGGAACATTGGATGAGCTTCGAGTATTTACTGACGCTATATGCAGGTTAAATATTGGTAGGAGCTTCTTCTCCAAGCTCCACAACCAATTCCTTGCCCTTGGAAGGCTTGGAACTCTGCTTTGCTGGTGCCATCTTGAGGGTGAACTTCCTGGAAAAGAGGGGATGAAGAACAATAGCAAGAGGGATGGAAGAAGGGCTGCAATTTCAGCAACCAAGGAAGAAGAAGAAGAAGAAGGAGAAGGGGAAGAAGAGGGACGCCCTTGTCTTGGGCTCCAAGAAAGGGGAGAGGGAAGGATCAATCTGAATTTGATTTTCAAAACAAAAGTTGTTACACAATTCTGTTACAGCCCACTTTTATAGGCATCTTCCCTAGTGAAATGACCAAAACGCCCCTACCCAATTACCCCTACTAACAACCCTACTCATCTACTAACAATATTCATAACAAATATCTATGTAAAGATCATCGAGTAAATAGAGATAATATGTGTGTGACATGGACACTTACACATCACAGTTAGTTTATAGCGAATAGTAACAACCTATAAATTTTCTCATTCAATCAACAACATATGAATTAATCAATAGGTATGATGTTGCGGCCATTGAAACTCTACCAGAATACACTAAACCATTATATGAGGCGATTTTGCACACCTTGAAGGAGTTTGAAGAGGAACTGGCCCCAGAAGGATATGCACATCGAGTGCAATACATAGCTGAAGAGGTATCAATTTTTTAAATACTGATTTAACTACTTGCTTAAAAACACTACGAAACGAAACCATTTAATAATTTTATTTTAACTCTTCTCTTCGGGTGGAAGTAATTTTAATGGCTTAACAGGTGAACTGATATGGGTAAGTAGTCTTTTAGGAATGAATTAGAGCAATTTAATATTCCTTGATCAGATCTATACTCTTGTCGGGTCAAACCATACTCTTTGGCTTTGACGCTGCTTTAATTTAGATAATTTAGACCCACTCATACTAAAAGCTCCATATTAAATAAGATCTATTTAATTTGACACAACCAACGAATAAGAATTGATTAATGTCAATTACCATCTAGCCACTGTTAAAATTTTCTATCCTTCCTGTGAGTCAAGATGAAAAATTTGTGCAAAAGTTACCTTCAAGAAACAACTTGGCTACACGAATGATACATCCCCACACTTGAAGAATACTTGGTTGTTTCGGAGATCAGCAGCACATACGGAGTGCTATATACTGCTTGCATTGCTGGGTGTGGAGATATTGCCACAAATGAGGTTTTTGATTGGTTCAAAGGGTACCCGAAACTTTTTAAAGACTCGGCACGTATTGGACGCATTGAGGATGATATTATGACTTGCAAGGTAATGTATTCATCTACTATATTTTTCACCTTTATATATTACATTCCCATAATGGATGATCATTATACACATGAGCATAACAAATTAGTTTTTTTTACTATTGTATTTAATTATTTTGTAAATATCGCCAGTTTGAGCAGTCTAGAGGGCATTGTGCGTCAGCTGTTGAATGTTACATGGAAGAACTCCAGTGCAGTTGGGAGGTGGCCGTGGAGAGGATAGGTGAAGTTCAGGGGCGGGCATGGAAGGACATGAACAAAGCTTGCATGAGGTCCATTCCTTTCCCTATGGAGGTCCTTAAGCCAATTGTTAATATGGCAAGGATTGCAGAGATAGTATACCAGTATGAAGATGGCTACACTTTCTCAGGTGGAAAAACAAAGGAAAGAATTAGTGTGCTGTACAAGGATCCGATTCCAATTTGACTAAAGATCATCAATCGCTACAAATATATATTTCTACACATCAGCGCTACAAATCTACATGAATATCAGTCATTAGATTTATGTACTTGAAAGTGTGTGCACTTAGTAATGTATTTGTGTGATCTACTTATCGAATAAGGGATATTTGTACTAGAGTACCATATTAATATAGATGGTTTTAATTGCTGCTTGTCGTATGAATTGGCATATTTGATCAAATTTATACTACTCCTAGAGCATTGAAGAAAATTGCTCGAGTAACTAAATTGGTAATCAAAGAAAGATGTAATGCTGATTTCTATTATGGATATATTAGGCAGATAGGTTTGCTTACTGATCAGGTTTTGCACTTCGTTGGAGGCAAGCTATTGTTGAAGACCTTTCGTCCAAAAAAGATGAGTTTGATGAAGAAAGTTATTACATTACAGTCATTTGAATTAACTTGTTTGCGGTGATTAGTGCATGTGATACTGAATAAAAAGCATGATTGGATGTATAAAGGTGGTTAGGAGGAGGAATTTCAATCCAGATTATGAACGTGGAGGTGAGATGTTTGTTGATTTTGAATTCTTCCATCCAGAAATTGTTGGTAACTTAAAAATTCTTTGTTTATGCAATCGATCTACCAATCGGTGGAGCCTGGCACGAAATGATGTCATGCAATATTTATATTTTCACGGATTTACATATTATATCTGGACCTCTCATGGTGAGAGTTCACTGTATCTATCTAAAATTCCTGTTTATATAATCTCAAGTTCAAGTGCGATTGATAAGAACAATTTAGCTTTTATAGGGATTGTATTTGATGTTCTTGGCCCTTATTCTGAGGCTCATCATCAATCGGCACACCACCATGACTCTGTCAATGAACAAACTAATCCAAAGGCACAAGCATTTTATGATATCTTTGGACAAAAAGATAAAGAATTGTATTTGGGGCATGACTACACATCTCCTCTATATAAAACTGCAAGGTTATTAAATATAAAAGTTAGTCACATTGTTTCCCAAAGAATAGTTGATGAGTTTGTTTTTTATATGAAAAGTGTTTTGCCAAGCGATAATAAGTTGTCGGGTTCTTTTTATAACTCAAAGAAACTAATGAAGAAGATAGGAAAGAGAGTAACAAAAATATATGCACGTTCAAATGAGAGCATGTTATTTTATAAAGAGACATTACATTCACAAGACTGCCTACATTGCAAGGCTGAAAGATATCTAGCAGCAAAGGAAGATGCTCATCGGAAGAAGCGCCTCGAAGCTAAAGTGTTGCGATATATTTCTATTATTCCAAAATCACAAAGATTATCCATGTCACGAAAGATCGTTGAACAAATGTCTTGGCAAGCCTACAATATAGGAGTCACTAGGGTAATGACTCACCCTTCACATGGCGAGGCATAGAAAGATTTTAATAGGTGTCACCCCTCCTTTGCTTTAGATCCATGTAATGTAAGATAAGGCTTGTGTGCAGATGGTTTGAATCCATTTGGGTATCTAGGAGAGTCGTATTTTATAAGGCTTGCCATTATCACTATTTATAATTTGTCATCATGCATGTGCATGACACGTCAATTTATGTTTCTATCTTTGCTCATTCCTAGAAAGGACAATCTTGGTCAAAATAATGATGCATGTCTCAGACCTCTTGTAGATGACTTGAAATTATTATTGGCCGAGGGTGTTAAGAAATGGGAGGTTTCACTAAGCCGAATTTTTTATATGCGGGCGGCTTTTTGTGGCAGTTAATGACTTCTCGACTAACGGAATTTTATCTGGGTGGACCACCCAAGGTAGACTTGCTTTCTCTACTTGTATGTAAGAAACAAAATCTTTCCATCTGCAACACTCTAGTAAACCTTGCTGTTTTGATTGTAACCGACAACATCTTCTTCAAAGTCACCCATTTTGATGACAAAGACAACAATTTTTTGAGAAATAGAGTTGAAAAACATGGATTCCGACCAATATTAATAGGCGAGGAGATCAAATGAAGAGTAAATGCAATGCCAGAAGTAGAATGTGGGCCGTGATTGAAAGGTGATGGAAGACTACCAGGTTTTAGAATTACTCACAATTGTCGAAGGAAATGTATCTTTTGGGAATTGTCTTATTGGGGCTCTTCATTACTATGACATAATATAGATGTCATGCATGTAGAGAAAATTTTTTCAAAAGCTTATTTTATATGTTAATGGGTACAAAAGGGATAAAGAATATGGATAATGGTAAAGGTCGAAAAGATATTGTTGTGTACTATAATTAACCATAATTGGAGTTGAAAGATAATGGACACCACTTGATGATGTCTAAAATTTGTCAATCACAAAGCAAGATGTAGAAAATGTTTGTCAATGAAATTACTTGACTGATAAGCTTCAAATAATTCAAATTGTGTCAAAAAAGATTACAATGTTGGTGGACTTAAAAGTCATGATTGTCATGTTTTCTTAGTGAGGATCATGTATGTGCCTTTTGCGATCTAATTCCTAACCCTTTGTGAATGTAGTGACAAAGTTGTGTTATTTCTTCAGAGACGTCACATCAATAAGCTTAGTTGTCAAGCATTATGAACAATTAAATGAGGACATCTCGCTACTTTGCAAGTTAGAGAAGATCCTACCGCTAAGGTTTTTTTATTCAATGGAGCATCTACCTGTTCATTTACTTTTCAAGGCTCGCGTATGTGGGCCACCTCATTATAGATGGTTGTCTGTTTTTGAAAGATTTATCAAATATTTAAAGATATCATTCAATTTATATTAATTACACATGAACAAATATACTTACTAGTTTGTAATGTTGTTTAATTTGTTTCAGTGAACTATACATGATGGCCACAGGATGAGCCACGTGCACAACTACCTTCTTTGAGGCAGCCCCTAAATTATATAAGGGATGATGAAGCAAGTGAAAGAAGTAAGCACTCATACAGTTGAACATATGGGACCTTGCATATTGTGTGAAGGAAGGTTAGCCTACTTAGATTAAGTCGATCATAAGGGAGCATCTCATCCGGCATAACTGGGTTACTGCCGGGATCTATCAGAGAATAATAAGAAAAACTTGATGATAGAGAAGGAAGGTGAAGGAACCCACAGTGTTGGTGGATCTTTTAGTTGGGAATACATGAGAAGGAGGTGATGGAACCTCGTAGTGTTGGTGGATCTTTTAGTTTAGAGATCCATGAAAAATGCTTGGTATGATAACTTTTCTTAAATTATTTTGTTCATCATTCAATTGTGTTGAAATTTATTTAAGTTCTTTTGCAATA